>ML415523.1:70124-102252 GCA_005239525.1 Nicotiana knightiana | reverse complement strand
CCTTTCGCGTATTTTTCGACGTATTTGCATCCTTTTAGCTCCGTTTCCATTTCCAATTCACCTACACATAAAATAAACCCCATTAGGCACATACAACGTGTATTTTTATCATTAAACCACATAAAATGCAAGGCATATAATGATTTAAATCATGAATTCTAGCCACGCATCATACATGAAGTGTTGAATATGTGCGGATATTTGCTCCACATGTCCTCCTCGGATTCCCAGGTCGCCTCCTCAACTGGAACTTTACGGCAAAAACTCTCTTGGACCTCAACTGGCGGTCCTGTTTATCAATAATAGCAATCGGATCCTCCTCATAACCCAACCTCTCATCCAACTGAATAGTGCTGAAATCAACCACGTGAAACAAGTCGGCGTGGTACCTCCGGAGCATGGATACATGAAAAACTGGATGAACTCCTGATAAATTGGGAGGCAAGGCCAGCTCATAAGCAACCTCCCCAACTCGCCTCAACACCTCGAAGGGACCTATAAACCTCGGGCTCAGATGGCCCTTATTCCCAAACCTCATAATACCCTTCATAGGCAAGACTTTCAACAGGACCCTATCTCCCTTCATAAATGATACATCACGCGCCCTCTGATCCACGTAACTCTTCTGTCCACACTGTGCTATGCGGAGCCTCTCCTAAACCAACTTCACTCTCTCCAAAGCATCCCTCACCAGGTCGGTGCCATATAACTTAGCCTCGCCATGATCAAACCACCCGATAGGAGAACGACATCACCGACCATACAAGACCTCAAATGGTGCCATCTCAATGCTGGACTGATAACTATTATTGTAAGAAAACTCGGTCAAAGGCAAGAACTGGTCCCACTGACCTCCGAAGTCAATCACACATGCCCTGAGCATGTCCTCCAATATCTGAACTGTACGCTATGACTGACCGTCAGTCTGAGGGTGAAATGCCGTGCTGAGATCTATCTGGGTACCCATCTCACTATGCAATGCTCTTCAGAAGTGCGAGGTGAACTGAGGACCTCGATTTGATATAACGTACACCAGTACACCATGCATCCGGACTATCTCCCGAATGTAGATCTGGGCCAACCTCTCAGAAGTATAAGTAGTAGCTACTGGAATAAAATGCACCGATTTGGTCAACCTATCCACAATGACCCAAACTGGGTCAACCTTCCACAAGGTCCGAGGCAACCCAACCACGAAGTCCATAGTGATGCGCTCCCATTTCCACTTGGGAATGGGCATCAGCTGAAGTAGGCCTCCTGGCCTCTGGTGCTCTTACTTAACCTGCTGGCAATTAAGACACCTAGTTGCATACTCCACAATGTCATTCTTCATCCGCCTCCACCAGTAATGCTGCTTCAAGTCACGATACATCTTCGTAGCACTAGGGTGAACAAAATACTGAGAACTGTGTGCCTCCTATAGAATCCTCTCCCTCAGGACATCAACATTAGGAACACATAAGCATCCCTGAAGTCTCAGAACACCATCCTCGCCAATAGTAACCTCCTTGGCCCTACCCTGAACCACTATCTCCCGAATCTCTGCTAAGGACGGATCATGGAACTGCCGGGCCTTAATCTCCCCCAATAACGAAGACTCAGCAACCACATGTGCCAAAACTCGACGAGGCTCAGAAAGGTCTAATCTCACTAGGCGATTGGCCAAGGACTAAATGTCCAAGTCTAGAGGTCCCTCCTCTGCTGCAATATAAGCCAAGCTACCCATACTCTCCGCCTTCCTGATCAAAGCATCTGCTACCACATTTGCCTTGCCCGGGTGATAAAGAATGGTGATATCATAATCCTTCAACAACTCAAGCCATCCGCGGTGCCTCAAATTAAGATCTTTCTGCTTGAACAAGTGCTGCAAGCTACGGTGGTCTGTATAAACCTCACAAGACACTCCATACAAGTAGTGCTTCCAAATCTTAAGAGCATGAACTATTGCCACCAACTCCAAATCGTGCACAGGGTAATTCTTCTCATGAACCTTCAGCTGGCGCGAAGCATAAGAAATAACTCTCCCCTCCTGTATCAATACAAACCCCAAGCCAACACGCGAAGCGTCACAATACACTGTGTACATCCCAGAACCGGAAGGCAATACTGGAACTGGTGCTGAGGTCAATGCTGTCTTGACCTTCTGAAAGCTCGCCTCACACTTGTTGGACCATTTGAAGGGGGCATTCTTTTGAGTCAATCTAGTCAATGGAGCTGCAATAGAAGAGAACCCTTCCACAAATCGGCGATAATAGCCTGCTAGGCCCAAAAAGCTCATGATCTCTGTAGCTGAAGTAGGACGCGACAAACTCTGAACTGCCTCGATCTTCTAAGGATCAACCTTGATACCGTCTCCGGATACCACATGTCCCAAGAATTCCACGGAATCCAACCAAAGTCACATGGAGAACTTAGCATATAGCTTCTATTCTCGCAAAGTCTGGAGCACAACTCTCAGATGCTGCTCGTGCTCCCCCAGGCTACGTGAGTAAATCAAAAGGTCATCAATGAAGACAATGACAAAGGAATCAATATACGATCTGAACATCCTATTCATCAAGTCCATGAATGCCGCTGGGACATTAGTAAACCAAAGGACATCACCAGGAACTCATAATGGCCATATCTCGTACGAAAAGCAGTCTTCGGAACATCTGAAGCCCGAATCCTCAATTGATGATACCCCGATGTCTAATCAATCTTAGAAAAAATGCGAGCACCCTGCAACTGGTCAAACAAACAATTGATGCGCGACAAATGATACTTGTTCTTAATGGTAACTTTGTTCAACTGGCGGTAATGAATACACATCCGCATAGACCCATCCTTCTTCTTCACAAATAGAACTGGAGCACCCCACTACGATACACTCGGCCTGATAAAACCCTTAGCTAACAACTCCTCAAGTTGCTCCTTCAAATCCTTCAACTTTTTCGGAGCCATATGGTACGGAGGAATAGATATAGGTTGAGTGCCTGAAGCTAAATCAATGCAGAAATCAATATCACGATCCGGAGGCACACCCGAACGATCCGAAGGAAATACATTAGCAAACACTCGAACAACTGGCACCAAATCAATCGTCGGAGACTCGGCATTGGTGTCCCGCACATAATAAAAATAGGCCAGACAACCCTTCTCGACCATATGTCGAGCCTTCAAGAATGAAATAACCCGGCCGGCTGTACTAACTGAGGAATATCTTCACTCCATCCTAGGAGACTCGGGCAAGGCTAAAGTAATTGTCTTGGCATGGAAATATAGCACGACATGATAATGAAATAAACAATCCATGCCTAAACTAATCTTGAAATCAACCATGTCGAGCAATAAGAGATCCGCCCGAGTCTCGAACCCACAAAATATAATCACACAGGACCGGTAAATCTGGTCTACAATCACAGAATCTCCCACAGGAGTGTACACATAAATTGGTGAACCCAAGGAATCACGAGGGACATCCAGAAAATGAGCAAATAAGACCGAAATATAGGAATAAGTGGATCCTAGATCAAATAACACCGATTCCTCTCTACCACATACTGTAATAATACTTGTGATCATGACGTCTGAGGCCACTGCATCTTATCTGGCCGGAATGGCATAGAATCTGGCTGGAGTACCAGAAGACTGAGCTCCACCAGAGGGAACAGGAGTTGCCTGAACTCCCCCTAACTGGCCTCCACCTCTAGGACGACCCCTGCCGACCTGTCCTCCACCTCTAGGTGGCTGGACTACTGGTGCCGGTCCCATCGGCTGATAACCCTGCAGTACGGCCTTGCCCCGAAACCTGGGACACTGCCTCCTCATATGACCTGGCTCTCCACACTCGTAACAACTCCCAGGTAGCATAGTCTGCTGCCCCGAAGAAGAACCCTGAATGGGCGGAGGGCGATGAGAGCCCTCAGGCATAACACTGAAGTAAGGGCCGGAGGATCTCGGATGACTGGGATAACCACTGTGTGAACTCTGAATGGCTGGAGGACGATAGGAACGCTCTGGCATGGTGCTGAAATGAGGCCTCGCTGGAACACCTCGGGGAGGTGGTGGAGGTGCTGAATATAAAGGCCTGCTAGGCTTACCACTTCTATACTGACCCCTGCCCCTAGTTAGGGCACCTCCTAAATCTCCAGAGAATCTATCCCTCTTATCATGTTGTCCCTACTCCCTACTCCTCGGCCGATACCCCTCGATCCTGCGAGCAATCTCTACCATGAGCTGATAAAGAGTACCCATCTCCACCTCTCGGGTCATGGTGGCCCTAATAACTGGGTTCAACCCAGCCACAAATCTCTGTACCCTATCTGCATCAGTAGGTAGTATCATGAGTGCATGGCGAGACAACTCTGAGAATTTGGCCTCATAATCTGTCACTAACATCTACCCCTGCTCTAGCCGCTTAAACCTGATACCGCAACTCTTCCCTCTCAGAGGGTGGGATATATATATCCAGAAACATCTGTGTGAACTGCTCCCAAGTGACAGGAAGAGAATTTGTTGGCCTGCTGAGATTATAGGACTACCACCACCTACGAGCTCTGCCCTCCAACTGAAAGGTAGTGAAATCCACTCCGTGGGACTTTAATATCCTCATGTTGTGCAGTCTGTCCCTGCACCTATCCACAAAATTCGGGGCTTCCTTGCCTCGCTCATCCCCAAATACTAGAGGGTGCAATCAGGTCCATCTATCCAATAACTTCTGCGGATCACCGTCCGCAGCTGGTCTAGGCTCAGGTGCTACTGCAACAGGCTGGACCACACCCACGGGAAGTGTACCCGGGGTATGATGTAATGTTGCTGTCTGTCCTGCATCCTGGGCAGTAGGGGTATGGACTCCCCCTCCCGCCTGAGAAGTGGCAGGATCTGCTGGAAATAAACAAGCCTGGGACATAGTATCAAAATATCTCATAATACGGTCCATGACTGCCTGGAAGCCTGGCGCCGTCATAAAGTCTACTGGTGCAGGATCTGGTGGAGGCACCTCATCCTGCTCCTCTATAATAGGGTCTTCTGGTGGCGGCATCAGAATAGCTCTGGGACGCCCTCGTCCAGTACCACGGGCCGGTGCCCTCCCCCGGCCTCTGCCAGCGGGGGTAGCGGCCATTCCTGGGTTTGGAACATCATATGCACGCGTCCTCACCATCTGTGAGAGAATAGAAGAATGAATTTAGTAAATCATCAACTGCACGATAGAATAAGAACAAAGAGAGGTTTCCTAACACCCTATAGCCTCCTGAAGATAAGCACAGACGTCTCCGTACCGATCCGCAAGACTCTACTGGGTTTGCCCGTGACTCGTGAGACTTACGTGAACCTAGTGCTCTGATACCATGTTGTCACGACCCAAAATCCAACACAGTCATGATGGCGCCCAACACAAGCCAAAAGTTGTTTACTAGTGAGATTATCATTATTTGACATACCAACCCCACAAGTTATCAAAACTTTTTAAGCTTAGATCATTTAAATAAAAGCGGATACATTAACCAACTTAAGTAAATACAACCACAATGATCATGAACGAATATATACAGTCCCAAAGTATAGAGTCTACTATGTGTGTGCCAGGAACCAGTGTCACAAGTCAACAGGAGAACTAGTAGAATATACAAAAGATGATACAAATTGTACTTCTGTCTGAAAGAGGTAGAAAGAAATAAACAAAAGATAACTCCATAGTACTGCTGAGAATTGCCAAGGGAGGCAGCTAACCGTGGAGTCAGGTCCAGAATATACGTCAAGCTCCGGTTGGATAACCAGATGCACCAGCCTCAGAACCTGTACAATTAAGTACATAAGTGCAGCATGAGTACATAAATATATATATGTACCAAGTGAGTGTCCCGCCTAACCTCGAAGAGGTAGTGACTAGAGGTCGACTTGACACTCACTAAGGTCCAACAATATAATTTAACAGGATATAATAGAAACGGTAGGCATGTAAAGGCAGTGAAGCAACAAATATATATGTAAGGTACTAAAATCCAAGGAAGATACTGGGAATGAATAAAACAATTACCACTTCACTTTCCCCCAATATCTGTCAAATCAATATCCATGAATTTAGTAACAATTAAATGATACGCATGCAGGGTAAGGACAACCGGCCGGAGTCATAAGATAGTCATGTCCGTGCACTTCCGAGGATCGAACGGCCTATACCAAAAGTGCACCCCTCCACAAAGTACTCACATCTATGCACTGTCGAGGATCGAACGACCCGTACCAAAAGTGCATCTCTCAATCCTCTCTATGCACTGCCGAGGATCCAACGGCCCGTATCAAAAATGCATCTCTCAATCCTCTCTATGCACTATCGAGGATCGAACGGCCCGTACCAAAAGTGTATCTCTCAATACACCGTGGCGTATGGCCTGTTCCCATAAGAGTGGGAGAAATCACACTCCGGTCGCGGAAAGTATATTGCGAAGCGGTCACATGCACACACATTATTCCTTTTAAAAGAAAATACCTTTCAGTGAACAATTTTTTACAAGTTTTTCTCAAATTCCATAACTTCGGGGAAATAAGCAACATCTAATGTTAATTCATTAAGCATACAGTTCGTATCAAGTAAAACACAAGGCATGATGTGGGCCTAACTACCCGGACATAATAGTAATAGTCGCTACGTACGGACTCTCGTCACTTTGTACGTACGTAGCCCCCACAATTATCACATATAGCTTTCAAATCACCTAAGGGGACAGTTCCCCTTTAAAAGGTTAGAAATAAGACTCACCTTGCGTGGAATTTACTCCTCGGACCGAGAACGTGCCCGAAACTCCGAACTCTACACCCGAGGACTCAAAACTAGCCAAATGTTATACAAATATATCAATTAATATCCAAAGCAGGGAATTCTCCTATTACTTAGCCAAATTCACCATTCTTGAAGAAATTCTAAAATCCAACCCCGGGCCTCATGCTCGGATTCCAAAATTCTCGAAGGTAATACTCACCCATAGACTAAGGATCATTATTACATGATTTCTACTTGATTTCATAGCTAATTCATGGGTAAATTCTCAAATTATCGAAAGCCCTAGGTTACTACCCAATTCTTGATTTTTCACTAATTTAGGTAGTTAATTTAACTTGTAATCCATGCATGAAGCTAAAATTAGAGTAGAATTTACTTACCTTCAACAACCAGGTCGTTTGTGCCTCTAAAATGGTGGAAATCGCCCCAAGGAAGAAGAAGATGATGAGAAAAATGAATTAAAACCCGTGTATAAAAATACATTGTCTGAACAGTGTTTCCACACCTGCGGCTCGAGAACTGCAACCGCGGTCTCGCACCTGCGAGCAAAGGCTCGCACCTGCGAAAATTGACGAGGAAGCCTGGGCCCGCACCTGCGAAGTGGAGACCACACCTGCGGCTCCGCTCCTGCGGAAATTTGTCCGCACCTGCGAGAAGCGGCTTGCCCATTGGGGGTCGCACCTGTGAGGCTGGGACCGCAGGAGCGATCCTGCACCTGCAACTGGGCAACGGCACCTGCGGTCACACTAGAACAGGTGCAATAGTAGCTATTTCAGCTGATTTTTGGCCTCGTATGGTGTTCGGGAGGCACCTGGGCCCACCTGAGCCCCCGTCCAAATATACCAACAAGTCCCAAATCATAATACATACTCGCTCGAGCCTTCGGAACACCCAAAACAATGCAAAAACTCAAAATCACACCTCAAAACCCCACGAACCAAACTTAGGAACTTTAAGTTTTCTAGACTTCGCTAACAACGCGCCGAACCGACCTATACTACCCGGAATGACACCAAATTTTGCAGGCAAGTCATAAATTCCCGGTCTCGAAATTCTGTTCGGACCTCGATAAAAAAAAACACCTCCCAAACCACAATATGAACTTAAGGAACTTCGTATTTAAATATTGGGCGCCAAAACGCTCCCGGGTAACTAGAAACCCATTCCGAACATACGCCCAGGTCCGAAATCATCGTACGAAGCTACCGGAACAGATGAAACTCGATTCCGAGGTCGTTTACCCAAAATGTTGACCGAAGTCAAACTTGGTCTTAAAGTCCAACCTTAAGGAACCAAATGTTCCTATAGCACCCTAAACACCTCCGGATCCCGGACCACCAGTCCCCCCAAGTCCTAAATCATAATAACTATGGGAAGTTTCATTTTGGGGAACATGGTCCGATGACGCAAAACGACCGGTCGGGTCGTTACAATATGCTATGTTTATCCCGCTTGGATATATACTATGCTCTAGTTTTAATCCCCGACTTTGTGTGATTCTTACTTTAACTAGGGCTTTCTGATTCTTACTTAACATATGTTATTCCAGTATTATTTGATTAAAGCTTTATTAATTTTTTACTCTATGCCCTTTACTGATTTTGATTTCCCTCAAAACTGGGATATTTCCCTTTGAATGATACTGCTTTACTAATTTTTGAATTATTTCCTTACTTGTGTGATACTATTCTTAATTGGTACTGGTTCTATGATTTTGAATCTCATTCGAAGTTCTCTTGACTAATGTCCAGAATTAAACTGTACTCGGCCTATTTCTATATGCATAAATATGCTGTCAACTGTTTAATATACATTTTCCTTAATTGTGTATTATGTATTTAGTCCTAATTGCATGCCCTATACTTTTACTACTCCTATTACGGTAAAAATAAATTTCTGATTGATTCATTTCCTTGTTTAGCACAGTTTGTGTCAATTTGAATTGTGACTCCCTAATTAAAGGGAGTTCGAGCATTAATTGATTATGATTGGCATTTTAGTACTTCTTACGTTATTTTTTCTGACTGTTTTAAACTATAAATACCTCTACTCTCTTCTTAGCATAGGACACGAACAACTAATCTATGCAACTCTCTCTCTCTCACAACTAAAATTTGCTCTCTATTCTCTCTTCTGTGCTACTTGTTACTATTCTAAGTTAGCCGACTTCAAGCCAAGGCTAACTACTGTGCCTCTCCTATTTCTGCTTTGTGTTTCTGCTTTCTTGGGCCTATTAATAGGCTCCCTATAGTGTAACTTTTTATTTTCTTATTCACTTCTGTAATTTAATAATTATTGGTAAACGACTATTGGGGATGGATAGTGAAAAGGGAAAAAGGGTAGTTATGCGTGTTATGAATATTAAAGGGTAGAAACCATGCTATTAGGTTTACATTTCTTATTTGCGCAATAGAATCATGTTTACGATCAATATGTGCAAAGCATATCATGCAATCATGCTATTTGGGCTTTATGAACACTGTTTTAGCATCTTGTTTCAATACTGTCATTCATCACTTAGAAAATTCTGTGGTAGGGTAAATAATGTTAATAATTGGTATCTTATGCTATCATGTTTCATATTGCTATACACACTTAGAAATCCTGTCCCTAGGATAACACTAACAAACTGTACTATTACATATTCTGAAACTTCATTTAGAAGTCCTGTCCTAGAATAAATAATGGTAACAAAAACTACAATCATGTCTCATCATACTATAGACGTAGAGATCCTGTTCTAGGTAAATAACGATTAAAATCTGTCACCTATGTTATTCCTAAAACTGTGCATAATGTTGTGACTCTATGTGTATTTAGAGATCCTGTTTTAGCAACTGCATATGCATCATAACTGCTACACGCCTAGGCAGGTCTTAGGTAATCAGCCATAAAGAAACAAAACCAGAACTATCCTTTGTGATTAGTGTTCAACTGTGAGCATGCTAAATCAGTAGGCAAGACTGATTAGGACTTCCTCTTATGAGTTATGAAACAAAAGGCCTGTTTCTTTGACATTTTTAAATCACCTAGATACCATGATTTAGGATTCTGAATTAATATGGACCTTGGTTATGTATGAGACATGTTTTTTATGTGTACTGTGTGTGGAGGAATACTTGATCCTTTATCTGCTTTCCATGCTTTCCTTTTATCTGCAGTCCTACTTGTTTATTATATGTCGCCTTAGCCTTTTCACCTTTAAAACCTGATGGTCTGCCTAGCACCTCCTTTAGGATAGGAGTCCTAATTTCCTCCGGGACTGATAGGAAGGGACGGGTAACAACATGCAATAGAGGTCGAGACCAACACTCGATTTAGTTACTTTCACGAGGTGGGAAAGGGTAGAATATGAATATGATGACCGGTGCGCTAATACCACATGTAGCCCCTCTTTGAGGAGTGATTACCGGGTATTGCATTGATGTGATCCATATTATTATAAACCTAGGATACCTTTTATATGCTTAGATCGTAATCCCTTCAAACTCTAATCTTCTTTACTATTTTCAAACATCTGCATGCTTAAGACTTAAATCCCCTCTTATTTGAGCCTTTATTTGTGTGTTTGCTAAGTCGTACAAATTCACAAAACCATTTGGCCGGGAACCACGCTTATGGATCCTGAGGGATCCCTAACACCTTCCCCATAGGATAATTTTAATCCCTTACCCAATCTCCGGTTAGCAACATAGTTGTAATTGAACTCCTTAGGTGCCCTAACATACCGTTAAAATCGTTAGGTGGCGACTCGTCAAAATATGCAAATCGCTTTCCCAAAATGAACGAGTTGTCTCAACCAATGTCATAAACCCTTCTAACTGGCCCCAAAAGGAGCACTTGGGGAAAAAGGGGGCGCGACAACATGGTGACTCTGCTGGGGAGATCAAGGCTTTTACCATTTCAAATTGTTTCGTGAATTTGTGCCTTTATTTTTTTTTAAATGCTTGCACCCTTTCCTCTTCCCTTTGCATGCAATTAATTGTTTACTTCAGGTATTTACTTTTCCTCAAAGACGAAACTGGCATGTCTCTTTGTTTTCTTTTGTAACTGCTTTAAATCATTACTGTTTTTTTACCGCTTTCTTTAACGTGCAAATACGTGACAACTTGTTTTAATACTTATTATTGCATAATCATGCTCAACATTCATACTCCACTCGTGCCAAAAAAAATACTATAGCAACTCTTGATGAGTGGTTGCGCTCTTCCTATTTTATTACCCACTAAATTTGGAAAGGCTTATTTGCGGTAAAACTAGTCGATCAGCAGTGAAGTCGACGGTACCGTGCCTTTCCCCCTTGAGTTGTCCACTCAAGGGTACCGGTCAAAAACCCCATACAAACCTTACTCTGTTGCACTGCTTCATGCATCATGGTCAAACATAGTCGAGCTAAAGTGTCGTCCGCACGTTAGCTTTTAAGATAGCCTTATCCAAAAGTTCACCGGGTTTCCCTAAACCTAAACAGACGCCTTCATGTTCTGTGCATTTATTTGGAGAACTAAATGCTTCCTGCTAATTATTGACGTTAAATAGTCGAGTCCGGTGCGGGTAAGGGCCTAACCTTATTTTCTTTGCAGAAAAATGAGGCACGAAGTCCCCAGATTCGGCATGGTCTCCAATATCCACCCAAGACTGTTGAGTTGGTGGGAGGATCTGCACTCTAGCAACAAAGCTATCGTCAAGAAACACTTGGGTAACTTACCATCTCTCCTAGAAATCCAGCCTAACAAATTGTCAAAAGGCTGAGGGAGCTGAAAGAGGATATCTAGCCAGAACCTACCTGTTGTTGGGACTTCGGGGGCTGGGAAAACTATACAAGGAAAGAAAGAATGCCGAGTCTGGGGAAGTTTCTTCTGGGACCAAGTAGATAGGAGTGTCTTTATTTTTCTCTATCAATGTAATAAGGCCAATGGCTATTAGTGACTTTTATTTTTCGTCTATCGTTTTGGGGTTTGTCTATTTTTCTTATCAATAAAATGAGAGATTTAGCAATTTAAGTTCTCCAAATCAATTTGTCGCTAGGCCTACCTCGGGGACAAAGAGGTTCCCAACTTAGGACGCGCTTTACATTTCCGCATTATGTGTTTAAATACCGCAATATTCTTTTTCATAATCCTCACTGACTTGGTTACCTTTTTTTTTTTATTTCTTTTTTTTTCTTTATTATTCCCCACCCCAAAGGTTAGTTCGTGCATTCTGGCATCATCAGCCTATCGCACAAGATCCAAGGGTCCTCCACCTACTCCTCCTCCTAGTCCTCCTAAGGGCAAAGACAAAGGCAAAAGTAAGATGGAAGAGTCCAGCAGCACCAGAAAGGAGAATATGATTGAACGGGTAAAGGACTCTGATGGCCGAGGTATTCAGGTCCTGCATGAGAACATGTCACCAGTTGAACAGAAATTGCTGAAATTTCAGGAAGAACTCGATCAAGTCTGGAATATGGCCAACCTGTCGTTTTCCCCCAACGCCCCCAACGTCGACCTTCCAAATTCTCAAAACTCCGCACCTCCACAAAATATCCCAAGATAGTAAAATCATCCCGCACCTCGCCATCACGCTACTCCCCTAAAGAACCAAACTCTTCTGATGCAGTGCAATGCTTGCGACACCTCAAATAACACTCCACTACTCATCCAAGAACCTCAAAACCCCCCAAAGGACCATTTCCACACCTATAACAATCCCATCTATGTGGAAACCGTGACCCACTCCACTCCGCCTATCTCACAAGCATCCGAGTTTGATGGAAAGGACTTACTTATCAAGACTTGGCCGAGGAGCTTAAGAAACTGACCAGCTGTGGTCAGGGTGTTGAAAGAACCAAGGGAATTGAAGGGTTGAATTATGAAGACCTCTGTATACATCCTGATGTCGAACTGCCCGAGGGGTACAAACCTCCAAAGTTCAAAATGTTTGACGGTACTGGTGATCCGAAAGTCCATTTGAGGAGCTATTACGATAAGTTTGTTGGCGTTGGGAAGGATAAAAGAATCCTTATGAAGTTGTTCATGAGAAGTTTGAAGGGAGACGCACTGTCTTGGTACATCAGCCAAGACCCGAAGAAATGGTCAAACTGGGTAAGCATGGCGTCTGACTTTATGGACAGGTTTAGATTCAACATAGAGAATGCACCAGATGTGTTCTATATTAGAAGAAGAAACCCACGGAAACCTTTTGCGAGTATGCTACTCACTGGAGGTCCGAAGCAGCTAAAATCAGACCTGCTCTAAAGGAAGAGCAAATGAACAAGTTCTTTGTCCGGGCTCAGGACCCGCATATTATGAACGGTTGATGATGGTTGAAGGCCACAAGTTCTTCGACATCATCAAATTGGGTCAGCGGATTGAAGAAGGTATTAAAAGCGGTATGGTTACAAATTTTGAAGCCTTTCAAGCCACTAACAAGGATTTACAGTCTAGTGATGTGTCTAAGAAGAGAGACATGGGAGCCGTAATGGTTGCACAAAGAGCCAAGTCCCCAGTCAAATACCAAACTTATCCAACACCTTCACTCACATACCAGCCAACCTCGTATTACCAATCATCCTCACCAAACTACCAAGCACCCTCACCGAACTACCAAGCTCCACCACCTTCCTTCCAAGCTCCACCGCCCACCTACCAATCTCCACCACCCACATATCAACCTGCTTCGCCCAGATACTCACAACCCCCTACTGTCTACCATACATATAATTCCCAGCCATCCTATTACCAATCACCCCCTGCATGCCAAAACTTCCCTAGACCTCGTCCTAATTTTGATCGTCGCCCTCCAAAGAAATACACCGCCATAGCCGAGCCCATTGACCAGCCGTATGAGAAGCTCAAAGCTGCTGGTTATGTCACATCTATCCCTGCTGCCACACCTGAGAACCCTTCTCAGTGGGTTAACCCAAACAAATCCTGTGCATACCATTCTGGCATGAAGGGACACACTATCGAAGAATGCCGCTCTCTGAAGGACAAAATGCATGCTCTTATTGACAAAAATATTATTGTGGCAAAAGACTCCGCTCCAAACGTCCACAAAAATCCTTTGCCAGACCATAAGGGTGGAGGTATCCATATGATTGAAATAAAAGATGGTTGGGATCCCGAGGGATCAATCGGGTTGATCGCAGAAGGCGATGACCCAAAGAAACCTGCAGTCACTCTCAAACCGATCATAGTCCAAATTCAACCATTTGAGGACGTTGATGTGAATATGTCTATACCACTTGAGTTTGAAGCAGTTCCACCTGCAAAGTCACCAATGCCAATTGAAGTTGAGTTTGTATCTTCAGAAAATGCACCAGCACCATTCGAGGTCGCAGTCTTGCCACACCGAACACGCATCCCGTTTTGAAGTAAGGGGATGCCCGCACCAATTCCGGTGGAAATGCCAACCACGCCACCCTTCTATTCAAATGCTATCCCTTGGGACTATAAATCCGAGGTGAGAAGGAATGGCAAGGTCAGGCCTGAGGAGGCTGTCACAGCACAGGGTATGACGAGAACTGGTAGGATCTACACACTTGAGCATCTGGCGAATCAAGCAAGCAGGCTGCCAACCTGCCTCCCCTTATCGAAACAGGTCCCAATGACCTTTGGAGAAAGGTACAGGCTAAGGAGTATTCAGTCATCGACCAGCTGAACAAGACACCGACACATATATCCATCCTCTCTTTGCTACAGAATTTTGAAACACTCAAAAATGCTTTGTTTAAAGTGTTAAGTGAAGCATATGTGCCAAACAACATCACTAGAGGGGAAATGGCCAATATGGTAGGCCAGGTACTGGAAAGTCACAAAATCACTTTTCATGAGGACGAGCTACCACCTGAAGGATTGGGGCACAAAAATCATTGCACATCACCGTGCAATGCAAAGATCATTTCATCATAAGGATCTTGATCGATGTAGGTTCCAGTCTTAACATCTGTCCGTTGATAACCCTCAAGAAGATGGGTAAAGGGCTACATGAGATAAGGGATGGAGCGATCAATGTGAAAGCCTTCGACGGTTCTCAGAGGTTCACCATGTGGGAGATCAGTCTATGTCTTCATATGGGACCGACTTGGTTCGAAGTGGATTTCCAGGTGATAGATGTGACAGCATCCTACAACCTATTGTTTGGACGACCCTGGATTCCTGTTGCTGGGGCCGTAGCGTCAATGCAACATCAGGCGGTAATATTCAAGTGGAACCACCAAGAGGTGATTATTCATGGTGACGGTAGCAACCCCATTTATAGTCGTCAAACTATTCCAGTGATTGACGGAAAAAGGAAGATAGGCGGGGGAACTTACCACCACATTGAGCGGGTCAATGCTATCGACAAGGAAAAGTGGTGGGATAGAAAGATTGAGAGCATCCTGAATGGGAGAGGATATGAGCCAGGAAAAGGGCTCGGTAAGAACCTCCAAGGGATCATGAAGCTCGTAAAGCTCAAGAAACATGGTACTACTTTTGGTCTGGGGTATGAGTACACTTGGCAGGAGTTCAACGACTGGTCTCCACCTTGGAATGGTCCCTATTACCCTTTGGAGCAGCCGATACCTCATCTTGAGCAGACTTCAAGCAGGCCGACATTATTTATGGATCATACGAAGAAGAAACACTTGCAGCGATGAGGAGTTTGTTCCTAGAGGACGAGGATATGGATTGTTGTGTTGTTCTTGAGGAGGAGGGGGAGGAAGTCCTTTCCATATAGACTGTAAGCAAGGGAACATATCTCAAGAACTGGTCTATCAAGATGACCAAAGCCCGATGAGCCTCAGGGTAGCAAGGCTAAAATAAGCATTATTTACTGTTTTATTTACTAAATGATTTTCCTTTTCCTGCATTTTTAAATTTCTGCAATAAGATATTCAATGTTCAAAACAGTTATTCAATTCATCAAAGCATCTTCTAAATTTCTCTTACGAATCCGATATTTATTGCTATTGTCTTCTCTCATTACTTTATTTATACATCATTACAATTGCTTGTCTTGATGAACCAATGATTGTGACATGCAATGAGACAACGCAACAAACGGACATTGATTCAGACGAAGACGACATACGTGACAAGATTGTCAAAGAAGTTGAGAACTTTTAGAAGAGACCTAAGTCCAACCTGGACGAGACTGAAGTTATCAACCTGGGAGATTCAGAAAACGCCAAGGAGACTCGCATCAACATTCATTTGTCACCATCAAGAAATAAAGATAAACTGAGTTTCTACAAGAGTATGAGGATATATTTGCATGGTCGTATGATGACATGACTGGTCTAAGTACGTCTATTGTGGCTCACAAACTGCCAACCAATCCAACGTGTCCACCGGTGAAACAAAAGCTTAGAAAGTTCAAACCCGACATGAGTTTGAAAATTAAAGAAGAAGTTACCAAGCAGATCAACGCCAAAGTTCTCCAGGTAGTGGAGTACCCGACATGGTTAGCCAACATTGTACCTGTGCCGAAGAAGGACGGGAAGGTCAGAGTCTGCGTGGACTACCAGGATCTCAACCGGGCCAGTCCGAAAATATGCCTTCCCCTTGCCAAATATACACATTCTGATTGACAACTGCGCCAAGCATGAATTGGCATCCTTTGTGGATTGCTTCGCTGGTTATCACCAAATCTGGATGTATGAGGAAGATGCTGAGAAAACGGTGTTCATTACGCCATGGGGAGTGTACTGTTACAAGATGAAGCGAAGGGGAAGTTCTCTCCCAACTGGCAAGGTTCGTACATGGTTCAAAGAGTGCTGATAGGAGCACTCATACTTGCAGAAATGGATGGAGAAGTTTGGCCGAAACCGATCAATTAAGATGCAGTCAAGCGCTACTATGTGTAACTCTATGTGTCTTTGTAAACAATGTAAATTGAACTATGCCTGACCTGATTCCCGTTTAAGAAGGGATACGTAGGCAGCCCAATGGGTTCGGTCATAATTCAATAAAAATCTATTTTACCCCGCAATTGGAAACTTGGCGGAATTTTTAGGAGGACTCTCAAAATTATGAAGTGAGCAGCAGTCCACAAGCATTCACCCAACCAACTGGTGCAGAATTTTGAGGAGGAGCCTCAAAATTCCGCAGCTCGAGAGGTTGCAATGTCTCGAACCGTGTGACATCGTCGGTTCATCTAAAACTATTTTAGATTATATATTATACTTTTACAAAATCATACATATTTATTTTTTCTGAAACATCTTGTTTAGCGAACGCTACCCCAATGATACAGACAGTATCATCATGATCAAGCAAACGAGCCAAGCAGAGCTTGTGGGAATGCGAACTAACCTTTCCCCTTTATAAAACTCACGAACTTTCTTTGGATGCAGGCACAAAAATTGCAAAAGCCCCAAAACATATTATCCGCTCAAAAGACAGACATCGTTCTTCAAACCCGTCGCACATGCCAACATTTATTATTAGCACAAACGATGCTTCATTACCACAATGCTCTACCACAATTTAACACAAGCTAAGAATTTCTGTTGTCCTTCCTTTAATCATGCATAAGGCTACCATTCTGCCTTCCGAGACTAAACGCTGTCTCCATCTGCATTCGCATCTTGCATAAGGCTACCTTTCTGCCTTCCTAGACTAAACGCTATCTCCATCTGCATTCGTATCTTGCATAAGGCTACCATTATGCCTTCCGAGACTAAAAGATGTCTCCATCTGCATTCGCATCTTGCATAAGGCTATCATTCTGCCTTCTAAGACTAAATGATGTCTCCATCTGCATTCATATCTTGCATAAGGCTACCTTTCTTCCTTTCGAGGTTAAGCTCTACCTCCATCTACATTTGCGTATTACATAAGGCTACCATTCTTCCTTCCGAGGTTAAACTCTACCTCTATCTGCATTCACATATTGCATAAGGCTACCATTCTGCCTTCCGAGGTTAAACGATACCTCCATCTTCATTCGCATATTGCATAAGGCTACCATTCTGCCTTTCGAGGCTAAATGCTGCCTCCCATTTACTTCTCAAAAGCAACCAATGCCTCTAGCATTATTTACTGCGCTTTCCTTTTGGGCTAAGCTCTACCCCTTTAATTCGGAAGACTAAGCTCGGTCTTGTCAGCATCATACTATTGCATCTTCATTGATGAAATATCGCCAACTTATCCAAAGGCATCATCGTTCGGAGGCACCATCTTCATGGCCCGAGAACCCCATGTCATGGCCTGAGGATCTCTTTTATTAGTTTGTATATCATTATTCAAAAGAATCATGGTTCGGAGGCACCATCTTCATGGTCCGAGAACATCATTTCAGGGCCTGCGAATCCTGCATCATGCAATTCATGCCCCAGGACATCATGGTCTAAAGACGTCATCCTTAACCGTGCGAAGACATCATTCATGGTCCAACGGGAATTTGCATCATGTTTAAATTACGAACTATATATTCTTGTATTGTTTATTTGCAAGTAATCCGGCGAACAGCGACCGTCCCGGCAGGAGCGATACCGCTCCAGTTCTCGTAATTAGCCCGTAAGCCGTTTATTCAATTAGTCTTATATGTTGCGTCCGTTCTTGTAAAAAGCTCCATCGGTATGCTTCGCCGATGTCTCCTGAACTACATACGACATGATTCCTATAAAACCAGGGATATGTAGGCAACTCAGAAACAAAGGTGCGGCCTAAACCTCTTCAAACCGCTTTGCTCGATCAAAATTGGCCATCATGTCTTTACCCGACAACTCTTCCATCTTTCCTGGGTAAAGAGGGGCAGCTGTTGATACCCAATTTTTCCTCAAACTATTTTAAAATTTGCATATATACCTTCAAAATCACTCTTTATAATAACTTGTATTTTTTCGTAATTTTTCATATTTTTATTAAACTCTTTTCCTATTAATTCAGTATTTTTATATTCAATAATTATTCATAAATTTTATTATAAATAATTTCAAAATATTTCCCAGCTCAATATATCATTTTTAATCTATCAGGATATAATTATTTCACAAATTAGCTAATTTGGCATTACTTGACCATAATTACAATAATTTCGCAACTATGGCCTAATTATACATTTTATACCATTCAAATCAATAATTATTCATTTTATATTTTTTTATACTAATTAATTACCTTGATTTCATTTCTTTAGAATTAATTTCATTTTATATAATTATTAGCTATTTTTTATTAATTATTTCTCTATTTTTAATGGGTATTTAACTAATAGCCACTTTTAATTTCAATTCTAGCCTAATTTCACCCAGGCCCCTACCCAATTTAATCATCCCAATTACCCAGCCCAGACCTGAAATTCTACCCGGCCCAAGCATCTATTAATCGGAATCGCTGATTAATTCAAATCAACGGTCCAAATTCGACCATACCTAATTTAGACCTAAAGACTACCCTCCCTGTCTCATTTCCCCACTCTCATGTTTCTCAGTCGTCTCTCTGAGTTCCCTTCCTTCTCTCTAAGCTCTTCGTCTACTGGGCCCTTGTCCTCCCTTCTCCGGCCACTTCCTCGCCAGAAACCATGGAGGTCTCACCTCCTGCCAGCCCTATGGCTCCATCCTTTGCACTTGTGTCACCGTTTGATGCTCTCAAGTGAACTAGAGGAGGTTCCACCCATCTCTCCGGTCTCATGACAGTTTCCCGGCCATCTATGGCTGGTCAAGTAAGATCTACCCTTTTTCGGCCAAAGACCGGTAATATCTCTGAGTTTTTTTCCTCTTTTTCGGGTTCTTTTTGAAACCCTAGACTCTGAACCTTCCGACTCTTTAGATCTGTAATAGATCTATGAATATTATTGGGTTTTACATGTTTTCTTCAAAGAAATCTCTTTGCTCTTAAATGATTTCTTCACTTTCAAAACTAGGTTTTCTTAACCCCTTTTCAAAAACGATTGTGCTCCGGAGTTTAAGTACTTTCTATTATGTTTGAACGATTCTCTTATGTTTTTCTTGCTATCTGACTTATTATGCTAAAAAGCTCTAATTTTAGGCCGTCTCTGATAATGTGTTCGTTCAATCTTTATGTGTGCTTGTTTCTCTAAAAAGCTCTACTCCTAGTACGGTAAAAATCAGTTTCTGATTGATTCCTTTCCTTGTTTAGCACAATTTTTGTCCGTTTGAATTGTGACTCCCTAATTAAAGGGTGTCCGGGCATTAATTGATTCTGATTAGTATTTTAGTACTTCTTACCTTTTTTTTTTTCCTGTTTTAAACTATAAATACCTCAACTCTCTTCTAAGAATAGGACACGAACAACTAATCTGTTCAACTCTCTCTCTCACAACTAAAACTTGCTCTGTATTCTCTCTTCTGTGCTACTTGCTACTATTATAAGTTAGCTGGCTGCAAGCCAAGGCTAACTACTGTGCCTCTTCTATTTCTGCTTTGTGTTTCTGCTTTCTTCACTTCACTGGTATGTTCTAATTCAGATTTCAGTCCTCAAACCAACATGTTTCTATTACTGTTGCAATTTAATATGTTTTTAATCTGCTTCTATTTACTATTCTGTTGTTCAACATGTAACTAAGATTTTTTGAATCCCCTCTACTTGATAAGTTATGCTTTACTTGTCAATGACCAATATGTTTCTGTATACTTAGCACCTGTTTCTTATGTTAATCCCCATGCCTATGATTGGTACATTAGTGATCATAGTCTTAGTTGTTTGGTGTTGATATGTTAATCTAATCCGGTACTTTACTGTACCCCTGTTCCTCTGAATCCTTAGGAGCTTCTGATTGCATGCCTATATGTGTTTTTGCCTGCTATATGCTTACCCTTCCTTCTCTGTGTTTTTCCCTCAAGTCCCATACCCCTGCTTGTGATTATTGGACCATTCTTGGTCCTGTTGTGTGATGCTGAACTTGTTTTGAGAATGGTGTTCTTTCTAACTGTTTTCATCAGTTAAACCTTTTGTTATGAAAAAAACTATTTTAACTAAGTCTCTCATCTTTTTCAAAACTGTTTCAAAACTGTTTTCCTACTTAAACTCCTCAAAAATATGTCGAGCACTCTCACTATACTCTTAGAAGTCTAGGTTCTGCCCCTTTAATGTGTGACTGCTTTGGGATCCCTATGAGATCCCTCTGAACTATGACACATTAGAGCTGACCCTTCCACACTGCACTTACTCAGTATGGTTATGGAAATCTGGGTGAGAGCACTGCCCGGGATCCTTTGAGATCCTTAGGGAACTCTGACACACCCAGATTATATGAAAGGCTGTGAAACACCTGTTGGCACTGAGAACTTCTGGAGACCTTGGGCCTATCAGTAGGCTCCCTATAGTGTAACTTATTATTTTCTTATTCACTTCTGTAATTTAATAATTATTTTTAACGAACTATTGGGGATGGATAGTGAAAAGGGAAAAGGGTAGTTCTGCGTGTTATAAATATTAAAGTGTAAAAACCATGCTATTAGGTTTACATTCCTTATTTGCGTAATAAAATCATGTTTAGGATCAATATGTGTAAAGCATATCATGAAATCATGCTATTTAGGCTTTATGAACACTGTTTCAGCATCTTGTTTTAGTACTGTCATTCATCACTTAGAAAATTCCGTGGTAGGGTAAATAATGTTAATAATTGGTATCTTCTGCAATCATGTTTCATATTGGTATGCACACTTAGAAATCCCGTCCCTAGGATAACACTAACAAAATGTACTCTTACATATTCTGAAACTTCATTTAGAAGTCCTGTCCTAGAATAAATAATGGTAAGAAAAACTGCAATCATGTCTCATCATACTATACATGTAGAGATCCTGTTCTAGGTAAACAATGATTAAAATCTGTCACCTATGTTATTCCTGAAACTGTGCATAATGCTGTGATTCTATGTGCATTTAGAGATCCTGTTTTAGCAACTTCATATGCATCATAACTGCTACACGCCTAGGCAAGTCTTGGGTAATCAGTCATAAAGAAACAAAACCAGAACTGTCCTTTGTGATTAGTGTTCAACTGTCAGCATGCTAAAATCAGTAGGCAAGACTGATTAGGAATTCCTCTCTGAGTAATGAAACGAAAGGCCTGTTTCTTTGACATTTTAAAATCACCTAGATACCATGCTTTAGGATTCTGAATTAATATGGACCTTAGTTGTATATGAGACATGTTGTTTATGTGTACTGTGTCACGCCCTCCTTTTCCCCCAAGCGCTCCTTTCGGGGCTGGTTGAAAGGGTATATGACATTGGTTAAGACAACTCATTCCTTTTGGGAAAGGGGTTTGCATATTTTGAAAAGTCGCCACCTAACGATTTTAACGGCGCGTTAGGGCACCTAAGGGGTTCAATTACAAACTACGTTAATAATCAGAGATTGGGTAAGGGCTTGAAAATATCCTAAGGGGAAGGTGTTAGGCACCCCTCAGGATCCACAAATGTGGTTCCCGTCCAAATGGTTTCGTGAATTTGTACGACTTAGCAAACAAACAAATAAAGGCTCAAATAAGAGGGGATTAAAGTCTTAAGTATGCAGATGTTTGAAAATAGTAAAGAAGATTATATTTTGAAAGGATTACGATCTAAGCATATAAAAGGTATCCTAGGTTTATAATAATATGGATCACATCAATGCAATACCCGGTAATCACTCCTCGAAGAGGGGCTACACGTGGTATTAGCGCACCGGTCATCATATCAATATTCTACCCTTTCCCACCCCGTAAAAGTGACTAAATTGAGTGTTGGTCTCGACCTCTATTGCATGCTGTTACCCGTCCCTTCCTATCAGTCTCGGAGGAAATTAGGACTCCTATCCTAAAGGAGGTTCTAGGCAGACCCTCAGGTTTTAAAGGTGAAAATGCTAAGGCGACATATAATAAACAAGTAGGACTGTACATAAAGGGAAAGCATGGAAAACAGATAAAGGCTCAAGTATTCCTCCACACACAGTACACATAAACAACATGTCTCATACAAAACTAAGGTCCATATTAATTCAGAATCCTAAAGCATGGTATGTAGGTGATTTAAAAACGTCAAAGAAACAGGCCTTTTGTTTCATAACTCAGAGAGGAAGTCCTAATCAGTCTTGCCTACTGATTTTAGCATGCTAACAGTTGAACACTAATAACAAAGGACAGTTGTGGTTTTATTTCTTTATGGTTGATTATCTAAGACTTGCCTAGGCGTGTAGCAGTTATGATGCATATGCAATTGCTAAAACATGATCTTAAATGCACATAGAATCACAGCATTATGCACAGTTTCAAGAATAACATAGGTGACATATTTTAATCGTTGTTTACCTAGAACAGGATCTCTACGTGTATAGCATGATGAGACATGATTGCAGTTAACATTATTTATCCTAGGACATGACTTCTAATGAAGTTTTAGGACATGTTATATATGAGCAGAATCACATAATAGCAATTTACTTAATTATTTGTCCTATAGGCAGGATCTCTAAGTGAAGGCAATGAATGATGACATGCTGAAAGGAAAACAGTATATATGAGCCTAAGTAGCATGATATCTAATGCATGGCATGTTGTACCTAAACATGGCTGCTATTGCACATAGAGAAAATAAACATAGAAACATGGTCTCTACCCTTAATTATACTAAAACATGCATATCACCGACCCATTTCACTACCCGACGTAGAGTTGTTTACAATTAATTATTACAGACCATGGGATATGAATTACACAACTGAAATAGAAGAGAAATAAGAAGTTAACTATAGGGAGCCTACAAAATAGGCCCAGATCTCCATGTCCTCAATGCCAAGTGATGTTTCACAACCTTTTCATAATCTGGGTGTGTCAGAGTTCCCTAAGGACCTCAAGGGATCCCGGGAAATGCTCACACCCAAATTTCATAGCCAAGATAGAGTAAGTGTAGTGTGGAATGGCCAGCCTTTGTGTGTCAAAGTTCAGAGAGAGCTCAAGGGTCCCAAGGGAATGCTCACACAGAGGGGGCAGAACCTAGACTTCTAAGAGTATATGTGAGAGTGCTCGACATATTTTTGAGGAGTTTAAGTAGGAAAACAGTTTTGAAACGGTTTTGAAAAAGAGGAGAGACTTAGTGAAAATAGTTTTTCATAACAAAAGGTTTAACTGATGAAAACAATTAGAAAGAACACCATTCTCAAAACAAGTTCATCATCACACAACAGGACCAAGAATGGTCCAATAATCACAAGCAAGTGTATGGGACTTGAGGGAAAAATACAGAGCAAGTAAGGGTAAGCATGTAGCAGGCAGAAACACATATAGGCATTCAATCAGAAGCTCCTAAGGGTTCAGAGGATCAGGGATACAGTAAAGTACCAGATTAGATTAACATATCAACAACAAACAACTAAGACTATGATCACTAATGTACCAGTCATAGGCATGGGGATTCACATAAGAAGCAGGTGCTAAGTATACATAAACATGCTGGTCATTGACAAGTAAAGCATAATTTAACAGGCAAATGGAATCCAGGATCTTAGTTACACGTTGAACAACAGAATAGTAAATAGAAGAAGATTAGAAACACAACGAATTGCAACAGTAATGGAAACATGTTGGCTTGAGGACTGAAATCTAAATTAGAACATACCAGTGGAGTGCAGAAAGTAGTAACACAAAGCAGAAATAGGAGAGGCACAGTAGTTAGCCTTGGCTTGCAGCCGGCTAACTTATAATACTAGCATGTAGCACAGAAGAGAGAATAGAGAACAAGTTTTAGTTGTGAGAGAGAGAGTTGAACAGATTAGTTCCTGTGTGTCCATATGTCCTATGAGAGCAGAAAAGAGCAGCATATATAGTAGTTTAAAGTCTAGGTAAATAAGGGTAGGAATCAAATTAACCAGTAATTAAGGGACTGAGTATCAATCAATACAAAATCAGCATAGGTATCTCTTAATTGAAGGAATCAAGTTCAAACGGTATTATGCAGACAGCAAATAAGGAAAGGTACCATATCTGACTGCATATAGCATATAAGGAAATAACTTAGCATAGTACAAGTATGGGACATACAATTGAGGCTAGGTTCAGAATATTTCAATTAAAGAAATAATATAAGACTCCGTGTGACAGCATAGTTGACCAAAATAAGGCAAGGAAATAATTTAAAGGTTGTAAATCAGTAAGGAAATCATCACAAAAGATCAATGAGAGGTTCAGTTACAGGAAATTAGGGGTTTAAACATGAGTAATGATGATTCCTATGAGTACAAGAAGTAAACACACAATAGGACAGAAAAATCAAAGATTTAAGTAAAAATCACATAGAATCAGGGATTCAATACTAGCACACAGTAAATGAAAGGAATTAACAAACGAACATGATATAACAGGGAGAATCAAAGAGTCAAAAACCCTAATGACTGTAGCAGCAAGAAATCACATAGGATTAGAGATTCATCTAAACAAAACAGTAATAACTAGAGGGATTAAACAGAGCAACTACAACATAAGTAGAAGAAGCCAAAATCAAGAACCCTTATGAGAAAAAATAGGATAAAAAATCATAGAAACTCAGGACGTATTCATAAGAGACAGACACATATACAAATCAAAAGAGTAGATCAATAAAGGCAAATATAAGATTATAATACAGTGTTAAAGCTAATGTTTTAACATAATAAACTATGAAAAAGAGATTTTAACAGAATCCATTTAAAATACGAGAAGAATCTCAGAAGAACCCTTAAACTTGAAGAAATCGTTTTTGCAGAAAGGTGTTTTAGAAACCCTAGTTGGAAAACAGAAATCGTTTTAGGAAAAATGGAAAACCCTTAAAGAAAACATCAAAATAACTTGAAATATGTATATATCTATTACATATCTAGAAAGATATGAGGTTTTAGAAGTTAGGATTTCGAAGAGAGAACCCAAAGAGGAGAGAAAAACTCAAGGTTTTACCGGTTTCCACCGGAAAGTGTAAGAACCTTACTCGGACGGCCATGGGTGGCCGGAAAATTGCATGAAGGACCATAGGTAGGAGTTGAACTGCTCCAGGTTCACCTGAGGACCTCAAGACAGTGTCAAAGCCGGTGTGGGGTGAGACATAGGCTAGGAGAGGTGAGAGGTCATGGTCTCCGGCGATAGAGGTAGCCGGAGAAGATGAACAGAGCTCATCAGAAGGGGGGAAGGTGAGAAGGTTCTAGAGAGAACCAGGGATAGAGAGAGGGAGATAGAGAGACAATTGAGAGAGAATGGGAACGTGGGAAATTAATGAGGGGGGTAGTCAGTAGGGGTTAAATTAGGAAGGGGGAGATCTGGTCTGTTGATCAAAATTGATCAACGGCCAAGATTCAACCAGATGCTGGGTCGGGTAGGCTTTAGAGATTGGGCTTGGGTATTGGGCTAAATTAATTGGGTTAGGACCAGGTTTGATTTAGGCTGGAATTTAAATAAAGAATGACTATTTGTTAAATACCCATTAAAATTAGATAAATAATTAATAAAAATAGCTAATAATCATATAAAATGAAATTAAGGCTAAATAGGTGAAATTAAGGTAATTAATTAATATAAAAAATATAAAATGAATAATTATTGATTTAAATGGTATAAAATGTACAATTAAGCCATAGTTGCAAAATTATTGTAACATTGGCTAATTTGTGAAATAATTAAATCCTAATAGGATTAAAAATGATATATTGAGCTGGAAAATATTTAGAAATTATTTATAATACAATTTATGAACAATTATTGAATATAAAAATACTGAATAAATTAGAAAAGAATTTAATAAAAATATGAAAAATTACGGAAAAATACCATTTATTATAAAGAGTGACTGTGAAGGTATATATGAAAATTTTAAAATAGTTTGAGGAAAAATTGGGTATCAACATACTATGTGTGGAGGAATACTTGAGCCTTTACATGCTTTCCCTTTATCTGCAGTCCTACTTGTTTATTATATGTCAACTTAGCATTTTCACCTTTAAAACCTGAGGGTTTGCCTAGAACCTCCTTTAGGATAGGAGTCCTAATTTCCTCCGGGACTGATAGAAGGGATGGGTAACAGCATGCAACAGAGGTCGAGACCAACACAAGATTTAGTTACTTTCACGGGGTGGGAAAGGGTAGAATATGGATATGATGACCAGTGCGCTAATACTACGTGTAGCTCCTCTTCGAGGAGTGATTACCGGTTATTGCATTGATGTGATCAATATTATTATAAACCTAGGATACCTTTTATATGCTTAGATTGTAATCCTTTCAAAATCTAATCTTCTTTACTATTTTAAAACATCTGCATGCTTAAGACTTAAATCCTCTCTTATTTGAGCCTTTATTTGTTTGTTTGCTAAGCCGTACAAATTCACGAAACCATTTGGCCGGGAACCACACTTGTGGATCCTGAGGGGTGCCTAACACCTTCCCCTTAGGATAATTTCAAGCCCTTACCCAATCTCAGGTTAGTAACATAGGTTTAATTGAAGCCCTTTGGTGCCCTAACGCACCATTCAAATCGTTAGGTGGTGACTCTTCAAAATATGCAAACCCCTTTCCCAAAAGGAACGAGTTGTCTCAACCAATGTCATAAACCCTTTCAACTGGCCCCAAAAAGAGCGCTTGGGGAAAAGGGGGGCGCGACAGTGACTTCCCTAGAAACCTCATAAACGCTATCAATGAGATATATGAAACCGTTAGGCGATGATGGGACACCCACTGCCTTCCTCAGGCGTGAGAGGTCTCCTCCCCCCGTTGTAGCACAACAAAATCAAATTGAAAAGAGGCCTCCATGTCCATAGGAGAAGGGATGCCACAGGCCATGAAAGAGCTCCTCGAAGCGTGGTTGACCAATACAATAGTAAGCGTGCTCAACAAACATGCTCCATGCACGACCATAGAGACCGCAAGAGCCCACACGGTGCAACAAGAAGACGATTAGGGCGACCAACCAGACCCTCCAACACCAAGTATAACTCACAATGTTACTAACAATGCAGGTGATGTTGTTCTGAAGAGGTGGAATAAATGGAGAATAAAAACAAAATGCTCAGAGATCAAATGAAATAACACCAAGAACGAGTCAACAAGATACTGGGTACCCCTAAGCTACTACCAAAGAGGAATGCAGGCAGATTCATAGAGCACTCGTATTACGAGGAAGAAGCCCCACATGCCTTAACAAAGACCTTCAAAATGTTGTTGTATCTCAAGATATAAGAAATAATGACCAACCCCGAAGATCACGTCACTCATTACGTCATTGCTGTGAAGGGTAACGACCTCACCAAGGAACAAGTGTCCTCTATTTTGCTGAAGTTATTTGGCGAAACCCCCACGGGAGGGGCATTAACATGGTATTCACAACTACCAGCCCACTCTACAAAAACCTTCGAAGAAATGGTCGATAAGTTCGTGACGGCGCATGCCGGGGCTAAGAAAGCCAAAAAAAGAGTAAACGACATCTTCGCCATCAAGCAGTCCTTAGGAGAGGGACTAAGAGACTTCCTCGCTCGGTTCAATAAGGTAAGGATGACCCTACCAAATGTGTCTGAACGGAAGGCAGTCATATCCTTTCAGAATGGGTTTCGTAGAGAGGGTTCAAGAGCAACCGAAAAATTGCTAAGCCGGTTGATGAAGTACCCTCCAACCACTTAGGATGAAATCCATAATGCTTCATATGCCGAAGTCCGAGCAGATGATGACGAGCTCAACAAACCGACTTGACGGATCGCCTCAGTACAAGTCGAGCCCAAGAAAGAACGAAGAGATAACATAAAGAGGGATCACCCGGTCTCACGACCAAAAATGGAACGAAATCAGCCATACGTCAGGCCCCTCGCACCGTCTTCCTTTTGCTATGATGATGGCCCATCTAGGCCGCGGACGGGGACTCACTGGAATGAGAGAGATATGCCCCCTTGTTGTGTACTCATAATTTTTGTGTGTCACCTACAGAAATAGTCTATGCCCTAGAGAAACTTAGAACGAATGTGAAGTGGCTGTCAAAGATAAGGTCTGACCCATGCACCAAAAAATCCGACGCCCTCTGCGAATTCCACCAGGAATGTAGACACAAGACAAAAGATTCCATCGCTCTAAGGCAAGAGGTTGCAAATATGTTACATCAAGGACACCCCAAAGAGATATTGAGCGACAAAGGGAGGAATAATTTCCCCAGAGGTCGTGAATGCCAAGGTCCGCCGAAGCCCCATCACCGACTCGTACCATCAACATGATTATCGGTGGAAAAGACTATGCCTCCATCCATAGCATTAAGTTCACTGCCACTCACAAGCTCAAAAGATCTATCACCCATGAACGGTATGACGAACTTGAAGAAAGTATCATCTTCGACGAGTCAGGTGCCAACGGTTTGAATTTCCCATACAACGATGATCTCGTCAATACTTTACAAATTTTAGATACTGATGTCAAATGTATCATGGTAGAAGATGGGAGTGAAGCGTGCATTATCCATCCCTGACCCCTCGCTAAGACGAGACTCGAGGACAAGATAGTTCAATGCTGCATCACACTAACCAGTTTTAATAATGCAGTTGAACGAACATCGGGTGAAATTACAGTCCCCGTCTTGGCCGGCGGCATAACTCCGGAGACAATGTTCCACATCATGGACCAGGCCACCGTATACAATGCCATTGTAGGACGACCACGTATACATCCCATGAGTGTCATCCCCTCCAGCCTATACGAAGTGATCAAGTTCCCACCACCTTGAGGAATATTCAGCATATGGGGAGAACAATGCATGTCCAGGGAATGCTACCACATTACCTTGGATAGCATGACAAGCTAACATAAGAAAGACAAGGAAAAATAGGCATATTAATAAACATGGTCGAGGTCGGTGCAAGAAGAGACCAGGGGTGTCATCAAGGACCCCGAAATGGTCGAAGTCGCGGCCTCTACTATAGATAACCTCGACTCCATTCAATTAGATCCCTACGACCCCAGTAAAAAGGCCTACATCGGCTGCAAACTCCGAGAACCATGTAAATTTTGCTAATTTTTAATAACTAATGCAACTTTATTTTCCTTCATCCATGTAGATATGCCGAGAATCCCCAATGAGATCGCCACACACAAATTGAATTTCGATCCATTATATCCCTTGGTGAGGAGGTGGAGAAGCTATTAGAAAATAGCTCTATCAGGGAGTCGAAATACCCCCAGTGGATCACCAACGTAGTGATGGTCAAAAAGAAAAATGGGAAATGGAGGATATGCGTAGACTTCACAAATTTAAACAAAGCATGCCCGAAGGATTCATTCCTGTCGCCATATATCGGCCAACTCATCGACGCGACAATAGGGTACGAGCTGCTGAGTTTCCTGGACGCTTACTCAGGCTATAACCAGATACTTATGGAAGAAGAGGGCCAGGAGAAAACAAGTTCATTACCCACCGAGGAACATATTGTTATAAGGTCATGCCTTTCGGGTGGAAGAATACAGGAGCCACCTATCAAAGATTGGTCACAAAAATGTTCAAAGATCATCTTGGCAAGACTATGGAGGAATATATTGACGATATGCTGGTCAAATCCATATGGTCGGAGAAACATATCGACCATTTGAAGGAATACTTTTACATACTAAGACGGTACAGAATGAAACTAAACCCAGAGAAATACGTGTTTGACATAGCCTCAGGGACGTTTTTGGGTTTTGTCACGATCCAAACCAATGGGCCGCGATGGGCACCCGGTACCTTACCCAATTGAGTACCAACATAACGTATCATACTATCATAGATAACTGAGTCGGAAGGCTGCCGTGAGATAAGTAAAATTCAACATGAGATACCAACTTATACATAAGACATACGGGCCTATAAGACCAAATATCGACTCGTATACTGAACATAGGCCAACAAGGCCATACACTTCTCTTATGTACATGAAATCTGTCTACAAGCCTCTAAGAATACATAATTTTCATAAAGATCGGTACAAAGTCCCGCCATAAAGCTATACTCGTCTAAGTCATTCTGACCAAACGAGCAACTCCGAAGCAAATGGAGCACACCAACATCTTCCGCTGAGCTGATAGCCTACATGGAGGGCTCTCGATCTGTCTATCGGGACCGACGGGCATGAAATGCAGTGTCCCCGGGTAAAAGGGACATCAGTATGAATAATGTGCCGAGTATGTAAGGCACATAAATAAGTACATAACAGACATGGAAGAAATATATAGTAAATGACTCAACCTGTAAGTATGGATAGCTTTATAAATCATGAAATATGTATAATGTCATGCATATGCATATAAATGCCATTTAGTGCATAGGTACATGTTTCATAACATCATCAGGCATCCCATCATATCATATCGGCCATTGTGGGCAAATCATCAATGATTACCAGCTGATTAGGTGGTGGTGCGTATATAACGCCATGACCTTTTCCCATATCCCATATAAATATATATAAATATATACGCGTATATAACTCCATCTGGTAATGGGTCAATGTACATGTATAAATGCATGAAATGCATAAGAAATACGTTAATAAGCTTTTCTTGAAATGCCATAAAAATCAATATGTCTTTCAGATAAGCTTTATCAAATACGTGTTTTTCTGAGACCCATGAACAGAAGATATAATAATAATTCTGATGGAGAATAAATAATATAGAGACCCCTAGTACTTCTATGAATAGAGTCACTTATGAAATTTGCGTATTTTGCTCGTTTTATTTTTATTATTTGGATCATGCGAAAAAGAAATAAGGGATAGCCTTAACATACCTGGGTCGATTCTCTTGACAACCCCTCTAACACCCGTTAATTGCGACAAAGCACATGACGACAAGATCGGAGTAGGAAAATACCGTATGATATTCTTGAGAAAGATTGCACCGTACTCTCTTAGAATCGCAAAATCCCATTGCTATTACGCAGTATTATTTCGTATGAATTTCTTCAAAATTTTAAGAACTGTCGTTTCTATTTTAACATAAAGTACCATATGAACTCAAAAATCTCCTCCAAAAATGGATTTTTTGATATCCATTGAATACAATTGTAAAGATGACTAACATGTTTTCTTTAACATGCCTTAGGATTCACGCTTTGTGGTATACAAGATTAAGATTTGCAAGATTCAGAAGCACAACCCATCCAAGACAAGGTTTTACCAGATCCTCAACTTTAGGCACTCTTTTAAAAGCCCTATCACATGCAATCTACACTCCAAACAAGCCATGCACAAAACCAACCCAATCTTAGTAGCTTCAACCTTGAACACCACTGGATCTCAAGGAAAATTCAACCACAATTGGCTTAAGTACAAGAGCATAGCCACGGGCTGACGATGTAAAGAACACAATTGTAAAGATGTAAAGATAATATTCATTCTTTCCATATTTTTGAGAGTTAAGTGCATAGTCCATGTGTCTTTCTAATCTAGTAGCCTAAATCAAGAGTCATTAAACCCTTCTCTACTTG
>ML415523.1:40820-59212 GCA_005239525.1 Nicotiana knightiana | reverse complement strand
ATTCTGTTAAATTAAGGTTATTATGCTAGTTTAACTGTACACGTTGGCTTGTCTAGCGGGTTCAATGTTAGACGCCATCACGGCCCGATGGTGGGATTTCGGGACGTGACAAGTTCTTTAAGATCAAAAACAGAGAAGGTAATGGTTGTAAAGGTTTGAATGAAGAAAGAATCGAGGTTTTATAGGTTGAAGGCGACGGTTCAGAGCCGCCTAGTGCCGACCAACGCCTGATAGGCATTTATGCCTCGGTTACTAAACCGACGAGACGTTTTGTTACTTACGTCATGATCGAGTCAGCCAATGATGTCATCGATCAAAAAAATGAAGCTCGAAGATTCATATCGTTTCTCATCATCTTATTTATGAGAAACGAGGGGACTATCTATATACGGTCAAAATCGGGCTCGCCCGATTCTATATAATTAATCGAGACCGGGATGGTAGGCTGATGATCATTCATTTTTACGTCATTTTGCGACATGAAGATATATTATCAAGCTCGTAATTCGAGGGCCAGTTGAGACCGAGACCAGCCGAGGACGAGACCGAACGGGATAGGCATCGAGCAAGACCGAAAAAAGCTTGCTGAGTTGAATACCGGAAAGCCGAGATATCCGTGATCAGGCAAGGATCGTGACGAAATCTCGGCACGTATCAAATCAAGACCGGTTATTGAGCCAATCATGGGACTTCCTTCTGTATTTAGAATTATACCATAAGTAGAATTCTCCTACTATATAAATGGATGTTCTAATCATTTTGTTATCATCACATTTACGCATAACAAAGCAATATAAAACATTTTCTCTCTTAAGCTCTCTTATTCTGCTGTTCAGTTCATCCTTTTCAATTAGACATTTATTTGGTTCGAGGGTGATCCAGTTCGCGGGCCATATGACACTTCATATTGGTTTGCTTTATTTTACAATCAATTTCTAACATTAATTCTCATATTTTTCAATTTGTGCCAAGTGAAATCGCATATCCTTAAAATCACTTATAAATTCAATTGTTATCCAATTTCAAGGGTAAACAAAATATTATGATATTGTTCGTTAGTCTTGACAAATCCTGTAATTACTGCAAAAAAGAAAAATAAAAAAAATTATATTGGAACACACTCGCTGTGAGTGTTAAAACTTTTCTAACTTTGGTCTTGGTCGATCACAACATCCAATTTATGTGAAAAATAATTTGGAGTTGGGTTTAATAAATATTAATTGCTCATTTTTTGTTAAATAAAGTTGATAAAATGGAATGTCTTTAAAAACCGTGCATGCTCTCTAGTGTTTATCATAAAAGGAAGACAGAAAGAAAGAAGTTAATAATAAAAAGAAGTACCACTGTAAAATAAAGGAAAACGGTAACTGAAAAAAGGGATCTTTACATAAATAGCCGGTCATATTCATTGTTTATTTTTTCTAGCCATATACATAATTTATACGTTGATTATACATAATTATACACATATAATACATAAATTATGCATATATTATACCTCAATCGGCTATTTTTAGTTTAAACGATTGGATGGACTGCTATTTTGGTTAATTCTTCTATAAAAATAAACAATTGGAGGTTATGGACTTGAAAAATCATACCCCGCAACGAAGAGGTGTGAGTAATAATGTACACAATTAAAACTTGGATAAGTGGAAAAATTTGAAGGAAAAAGTTAATAATATGAGCAAAAAAGATGAAGAGGATTCCTATACTATAGAGATGCCATATCACATTCCTTATATCCCTCATTTATATAGACTAGGTAAGGTTAGCCCGTGCCTCACGGGCCCAATATTATAAAAGTTAAAATTATTATTATATAAACTTTGTGTATAAGAAAAGTTGATGCATGTATGTTCTTATTAAATCAGATATAAACATCATAAACTAATTGCTGGATACTATTTACATATATTTTGGGACAAAATATACACTCATGAATGGTGTATGGTTTCTCTCAAGGGATTAAAATGAGAGGCAGACTTCCAAAACTGTTGAATGATTATCTTCTTGTAATTACTGACAACTACGATCCTCGGCTTCTATTGTCAGGTGCACTATGCAACCTTCTAACTATGAGATGCAGGTTGGGGCATCCTACAAGCAACAAGAGAATATCAACAATTAAAGGTATATATGTATCTGGAAGAAGTATGTAAATAAGTTGTCAAGTAAGACACTTCTCAGAAATAATAAAAAGGGAACGTTTTGTGATAGAATAAAGCATAAGAGTTTACATGATCTTACAACACAAACAAGGGATATAGGATATATGCTAATGCAGAAAATATGTTTCAGAAAGCAAACGAAATAAATTTTATGGCTTGCTGCAATACAGAGAATATCTAAGCAAAACTATGTATAATGTGGCCATGAAGTGAATGATAAAAAGAAGCCACAAAGATATATTACTTGTGGATTTGTTCCAGTTGCAATAGTACGATTTATCCAGTTCATGACATGTCTAGTACTACAAATCTTCCTTATTGGTCAAATAGCTCCATGTGTTAATTGCAGGTATAGTCTTATGCAGGAAAAAGCATAAAAGATCCAGCCAGCTCATTCTATCCTTTCCCGCTTTAGTTATACAAAGAATTTAGTTTTGTAGTACCAAGTTAAAAAAAAAAACCAATCCAATAGTATTTACTGTAGTTTTATCTGCTTTGTATATTTGCTTTGAATATTCATTACGATATGAAGCGCATCATCATAGAATGTGTTAATAGTTCTACCCTTTATTCCGGCGTAAACTAGTAGAATTCAACGCTATTCTTCAATCAAAATCTTCAATGTGGTGCAAATAAGCAAAAACACACAATGGTTATAGCTATTGATTAAGCTAACAGAATCTGGAATTTTATCCATATTAGCTGTATTTTCTTGCACCAAAGTATGGGAAAAAATCAAGGAAAAATCAACTGATGTTCTACTACCTTGAATGCATTTCTGTATCTCTTCAAAAACAAACCAATGGTGGAAATTAAAGAAAATGGGGGACATACTTAACTCGTTACAATGTGTATTTGGGGGAGATATGCAATGCACTCCCTTTACCTTTTGTGCTACTTTTTAAGCTCCTAAGTTCATTCAGATTAATATGAGCTTTTGCATTCTTATCAATGCAATTCATATTATAATTTCTATATTTTGTTTTGCCACAACATTTGGGCAATATGTCTAAAAGACCAAATCAGATCTCATTTAATATCCTTTTGTGTTCAATTTATCATTCATTGTCAGCAATTTAATAACCATGCATAACCACCTACCTCATCTACCTCCTCTGTTAATATCTAAAGACAATCTAAAAAGATAATATAGCATATTAAACTCAAAAGACGCAACCGTATTATTCTTATAACGGCCCTATATTCAAATATTAACATCTCTGCATAAAAAAAGTATAGCACTTCTGAGACTAATATGTGAGGGTTAAAGTGATATACACCACAAATGTGATGGTAATCTTCTAATTTAATTCCAAGATTAATATTCTCTATCAATGGAATATTATATTAATTCAAAGTTACTAAATTTAAAGGTGGCTGGGACACAATGAACTTACAAGTCAAATATTTGATCTGACCCTATTCAAGAACCTACAAAAACTATAAGTTCATATTTGTTTTTATTCTCCCTACCAATCTTGTAATATTATTTTTAAATTGAAACTCTTATTATATACATCTTCTCCTGCCATGAAAAAGGCACTTTGAGCCAACCAATTAAAAGCACCAATCTCCAGACCATTAAGACAACTGCTGAATATTTCAAAATTGTATGGTCCTTTTTGATTAAATTTTATACGTTTGATGATTAAATTTCGGTTCTAAGCCTAAGATATGAAAGAGGAGCTTATATTTCATGTGAGAACTTAGATTCTTGTTAACACAAAATTTTTCACTTCCTTAAGCATAGTCAACACTATTAAAGTTCTTTTCTGATACATAAGAAACTTCATATATCTAATTGCCCATCATAAATTTTTCCGATAGAATGAAATGGTCAGTCGAGGCCGCCTCAGTAAAAAAATTAAGAGTTTTTTATTAGTTCTGTTAACAATAAGATTATATTTTTGCTGACTAAGTGTTGAACTGCATTTGTTTACCTTTGACATGGACAATATATCTCCTCTAGAGTTTGGGCGCCATCATATGAAATATCACCTGCAAAGTAAGATAAAGTTAAGAAAAACAAGCAAAAAGAACCTTGATTCTTGATTTAATATACTAAAAAGAGACATAAAATTGGCCTAAGATGTGGAAACATTGCTCTGAAGATAAAGCTATAGAAAATTACCTGCAATATTTTATTTTATCTTAATTATTGTTTAGTCACTCGTTAGAAAAAATCCATATAAAGAGTCAACACATGTCAATATCAGGTCATGTGCCTACGTGAAGGAAAAAACAGTTCCATCTTAGAATAGGTACTCAAATGATAGAGTTGGTCAACAAAAGTTTCCTTATTGGATAGTCTAAAACTTGAAAGTTTACCTGCAAAGAATTACTCAATTAATAATCATCACAAAGTATTATGTTTGTCTTATATAATTACCGCAAATCATAGGCTAACTAATTCAACTTTTGAATGAAAGAAAAATCAACTCAATCCAAGTTCTTCAAAAAGAATAACGTAGTAATTTACGAAGCAATACAAGTATGTAACTGCAAAACTTCTAATATTCAAAATTAGCACAATAGTGAATTGCAAAATTAAAATTCACAAAGAGAACCCAACAAAAAAATAGAAGGGAAAAGGGATCTGAAAAAAATCAGAGAAGAAAAGGGGGAAGAGAACCTACAATAGCCATTGCGCTTCAGAATTAGCGAAAAGAAAACAAAGGCAAAAAAAAAATGATGAAAAAAGAGAAGAAGATATGACAAAACCATTAAATTTCAGGAGAACCCAAAAGAAAATCAGAGGGAAAAAAGAACGAAGATAGAAGGAGAAAAAAAATACGTACCTACAGCTAGACAAGCTTTGAGAGAAGCCCGACTCTTAAGTAAACAAAAAGATTGAAGACCATGAACGGTGGCTCTTCAATGTTGAAGCAACATCACAATGAGAACGACGAAGCAGAACGAAGGAGGAGAGCATGAATCAGTTTTTTGGTGCTTAGAGCTAAGCTAAATAACATAGCTAAGGTGATACATGTTTGTTACACATTGATTTGGGTGGAAGAACTGATGCTAAACGACTGAATTACCCTCAAGCTTTTTTAAGAAGACACTCAACAAACATGTTGAAAAACTTTCTCTTCTAATATATAGAAATATATAGAATATATATTACGTGTATTAAATATGCGTATGTGAATGTATGCATGTACATATGTCTAGTTATATGTGCGTAAAATTTAGTTTTATTTTACCTCCTATTCACTATCGTATACTTCTTGAATTTCGATTGTTAAGAAATGAAATATTTTTTAAATTACAATTTAAAATTTATTTAAAGTATAACTAGATAACTTTTTAAGAATAATTTATCTCCATTTTTAATAATTATATTTTGTATTGCTTGCATTAAATATATGTTTATAAAATTCTCATTGTTTTTGAATATCAGTAGGCTAAATAGAATTTTTAGTTTTGATTGCTATTCACAGAATATCTATCGATACAAGCAAATTATTTTTATTCGAGAACATTTAATTTCGTTTATTCATTATTGAATACCATTAACTTATGTCTGATTGCTATTTCTCGCTCTTTTTGTTTTGCTCAGAAATTATAAAATTTTGTCTGATAAGTAAGCTCGTGACATAGATCACGAAACACATCACATCGTATTACTAAAAACAAAAATAAAGGTTGATAACATATAAAATAAATAAGATTTTTAGAAACGTCAATTGAGATATAATAGGAATATTGTACAAAATTGAAATAGGGTTTAATATTTAAAGTAAAGTTGAGTTATGCAGAAAAAAACACCTTTTTACTTTGTATGTATAGTGGAAATGAAAAAGTAGCAGCAGTCACCAGAAATGTACTCGCCTCAATACCTTCTCGTTCCCTACTCCGGCCACACGTCACAGACCTGCATACCACCCTTCCGACCTACACATACCATCATGTACACTTCTCAGCAAAATCTGGGAATACAAGAACAAACTAATAAACCACCAGACATAGGATCTATGCAAATAGATGATACGAACATAACTCAAACGCCGTCGACTTTTCTCCAAACCCTACTATCTGACAAATACCTATCACCGACACTAACAAATAAGCAAAATACTTACAACCAACCTAACCTCTCTGATAAAACCACCTTTAATACCACTGACGAAGACATATTTATCCCAATTACTTCGACTGATAAATCATGCCTATATGAACCTTGGAAATACTCAGTAATAATAAAGCTATTTGGTAGAAGGATTACACATCAAATACTACGAGCTAAACTCCTGGATCTATGGAAGCCAACAGAGGACCTACCTATCATCGACCTTGGAGCAGATTTCTTTCGTATCAAGTTTCAACGAGAAGAAAACACGGTTAAGGCTCTCCATGGCGGCCCATTGTTTATATTAAACTACTTTTTGACAGTCCGGAAATGGATCCCAAATTCAAAGCATCATCTACACAACTCACCTACTCAGGTATTTGGGTTAGGCTCCCCGAACTACCAACATAATTTTATAATTTAGAAATCTTACAAAGAGTTGGCTCGAAACTAGGACAACTGTTAAAAATAGACACATGCACTTCAACTACAACAAGGGGTAGGTATGCCCGTATTTGCATAGAAGTTCCATTAGAGAAACCGTTAAAAACTCACATGCACATAAGCAATCAAAGACAATCTCTCCTATATGAAGGACTTAACCTTCTTTGCACATAGTGTGGAAGGTTTGGACATGCCATCCATGGTTGTACTTTTGAGGTCCAACCACCACAGGAACAGGGTAGCCCAAATCAGGCCTCCACATCCCATGCAATGACAAATCTTAGCCAAACACAGGACAGTAAATGGAAGACTATTTCCTTTGCCAAGAAATCAAACAACCATTACAAACGACCAACCTCCACCACAAGCACGGCGGCTCATGAGGCGGTGCAACCTCTACAGCAACCTGGCCTAGGTAAGCCCTCAAACCATACCAAACCCCACTTGGACCGGGTCCAGTTTTATAATAGGCAAACATTAGAAAGACCCAATTTACAGCATATAAATAACTTTAACACCCTTTCCACTCTTGGGCCAACTGATGAAACGGCTGCACAATTCTCCACAAGCCCAATACCAAATAACCTAAACAATTATTGATACCCAATTTTCCTATATTATTTTCAAAATGCATATACTTTCAAAACAATGCATGAGCATTAATTAATATTTTTCATAATTTTTTGTAATTTTAAAAAGGATTTCTAATTAATTTATTCCATTATTTTATGGTCCAAATAATTACATATTGCATCACAAATGATTTTATAATAATTTTATTTCTTAATTTTATCATCTATATTTATATTAAGCTTTAATTATTTTATACATAATTATATTTACGTCTTCAGGTTATAATTGCAATAACTTTGCAATAATAGCCTATGTGTGCATAATTACTTGATTTTACACGAAAATGACCTTTTATATTTTTATAATATTAAGTAATTATTTTAAATCATTTTCATGGATAAATAGCATTTTTTATCACTTATTATCTATTTTTATAAATTATTTTATCAAATCAATTGGGTATTCAACATATAGCCTCTTTTAATTTGATTTTCGGACCTTAGCCCAATTTCTACTCCAGCCCAATTACATTAACCCATAACCTTGATCCATACCTGCCCCAACCCAGGTTCAATCTTCACCGTTGATCCCAGAAGATCAACGTCCCAGGATTTACCTTCCATTTTAATTAACCAAACGACCCCTAAACACTATACATTCTTCCAAAACGGCCGCCCTTGAAACCCCTTCCTACTATCTTGTCTCTCACCCTCCTCCTAACCCTAGCTTTCCGTCACTGAAACCCCTTCGATTCATGGGTTTTCTCTTCAATTTCAGGCCTTACCCGACCTCCTATATTTATTGGTATTATGATTTTCGTATTGTTTGATGGAATCTCAAAGAGATTCGGAACAGATTTGGTTCAAATCCCTCATTTTCTCAATGAATCCATCTACGTTCATTCCTATGACTGTGAGTACTAATACCTTCGTGTTTATGGCTCCAAATCTCTGGTTCAAACGAGATTTTCGCACCTCTGTTCATTTTTTTTACATGACCTAACAATTTCTCGCTAAATCCATTCAGATCTCTTAGATCTGAAGCTGTTTGAGTTTGTTTGTTACTTTTCCTTTAATATTCTGTTATTTTTTCCTATCATTGTTAACCGATTTTCGTTTTCCCCTAAAAGCTAGGGTTTTAATTTTTTTAAGGGTCTGTACCAAAATGTTTTAAAACATTTAAGTGTTAACTCCGGTTTCTTCATTTACTTTTTCGACTGATTTTCATCTCTATGTCTTTATGTCCTAAGGTTTCTAATTATTTTATTGCTTGCTATAATGTTTGCTCGTTTACTTTGGCTGTAAATTAAACTATTTTACTTGCCTAATTAGGGTTTGAAATTGTACTTCTTTTTAAAACTAATATCTCTTTGAAAGATTTTACCTTTTCTTTCCTAATATGTGATTCGTAATTGGTACTACTTTCCTTAATTATATTACTGGCCTGATTTCTGGGCTTTGATTGTTATTACCGACCTATAAGTGATCTCTGGACTTATTGCTTACCTTATTAAACTTCAATCTTGGCTGCTAATTTATTCTCCTTAATATAAGTGATACTTCCATGATTCTTGCCTATTAATTGACTTGTATTGATTGATGAATTGATTTTTGCATACCTTATTTGTGTGTCGTTGATTTGCGTGCCTTATTTGGTTTACTCTATTTTATGCTATATAAACCTTTCATTGTTCTGATTTTAAAACACATGCCGAGACACAAAATCACGCTTACAAACCTACACTCGCACACTTACACTCACAAACTTGAGTTCTTTCTATCATTATGAGTTGCTGCATTGTCTAGTCGGCTGAAAGCCAAGGCTAGACGCTGGGATTCAAATTGCCATCTCCTTCATGTTTACTCTCTTCCTAACTGGTATGCCTTAATTCATGTTATTTTGTTCAATTCTATATGCTATGTAGTCAATTTATTATAGACCTCAACATGCTTCTGTTTGGATATCTGATTCCTGACCATCGCTTTCTCAACTACTATGCCTTAGTTCCTATTATCTTGTTTTGTTCCATGAGAATTATATGATTAGTTTATTTTAAACCTCGATATGCTTCTGTTTGCCATATAGTTCGTATTTATTTCTCTCTCAACTAGCACGCCTCAATTCCTGTTAACCTACTATGTTTTGTGTGCTTACCTTAGCATGTTTTTTGTCTGATCCATGGTTTCTGATTACCTCTTTCTAGACTAGTATCCTTTAGTTCATATTCTATGTGTTTGTTTGTTTAGATACTTCAAACTTCAGCATGTTTCTATTTAATATATCTCTATATGGCCTCACCTAGTGGTAATTAATGAACTAAGTAATCTTCAGTAATGTGAAACCTTGTCTAATTCAGTTGTATGCTCCCTATTCTGAACATGTTTAGATATTGCAAGCATGTGTGGTCAGTTAATCCTTGCTCATGTGACTGCTTTAAGTACTGGTCTGAGTATTTAGTTTGAATAAACACCAATTTTCTTGAACCTGGTGCTAAAATTGGATTATGTCTTCTCTGGTTGCACCATGTAGTTTGAATTTGTTTGCTCCTAAAAAAATAACACCGTTTTTCTAAAACTGTCCCCCTACCCCTTATATACTATTTTCAAACTTCTATTATTAGTTATCTAGGTTCTTACCACCCCTAATGTGAGCACTGCCTAGGGTCCTTTAGACTTCTCCGAACTCTGACACATTGGGGCTGGTCTTCCAATCGTTTACAAAGTGTTGTTCTGAGTACGATTCTGGTGTGAGCATTGCTTGTTGTCCCTGAGGCCCTTGGGAACTTTGACACACCAGATTAGCTTTGCTTGAAGGCCTAGTTTTCAGGTTAATATTGGGCCTACTAAGGCTCCCTATAGTGTTAATGATTTTTACTATGTAATTTATTCATTATTAGTCTGTAATAATGTAATGATCTCTGTAATAAATAGNGGGGGGAGGGAGGGATTGTATATATCTTTGTTCAAGATCGGGTAGAAATCCTGCCTATAGGTCTATTGTGTTGATTCCTTATGTGCATGCTACTGTTTGTTTAGAGGTCCTGCCCATATGATTTCCTTATGACTATTTATGATTTTGAATTTTCATATTTTTGGCATATTAGAGACACTACCTATAGGTCTTTTGCAATTCTGCATTAGAATCCATGTTTGTAGGATCTACACATATTTCCAATCTCAATGTGCATAAGTGGTCATATATATAGGATTCTATTTGTTTGAGCTAATAAATTTTCCTGGAAATTTGCCTTAAAAATTCTGCCCTAATGTGATTAATAGATATCATGCCTATAGGAAATAAAAAAATTAGTTTCAATTTAGCTACTATGCCTACGGGAATAAACGGGAACAAGTTTCAAAACCTAGAAATCATGTCTATAGGATTTAAACTAATAGATATCATGCCTATAGGGTAAATCAATTGTAAATTTAGAAATCATGCTTATAATTAGTTTCAACACTTAGAAAGCATACCTATAGGATCTAAAGAGATAAAAACATGTCTGTTAAAATCAGTAACTCGTTGTTATAGGTATATAATTAATAGTTGTAGATACCATGCCTATAGGATTCTATTTTGGTTATCACTTAGGCAAACCTGTAGGTTTATTAAGAATTCTGATCCTAAAACTGTGATCTCTTGCTGCTAGAAATTTGCCCAGATTGAGAAATTAATCAAAATCAGTAGGTAAATTGATAGGTCTCAATGCTCGCCTTAAACAAACTGCTTCTCTACATTCTGTTTTTGCTCATCTAGATATCCTGCCTATATGATCCTAAATTAATGAAATTTGCTGATTGAACTGCATGCATTTTTTGACTATTTGTGGAGGTTAATATGAGCCTTTAGTTGTTCTTCTGTGACGGTCCTATTTGAATTTTGTTTCTCTCCTAGCTTTTCTCATTATTAGCAACCTAGGTCAGTCTAGAACCACCTTAAATAGAGGTTCTAAACACCTCCAGGACCATAGGGAAAGGGACAGGTAGTGCACACATAAGGCACGAGTTAGAAACTACTAGAACGCTTAAGTAACAATTGAAATATAGTAATTGGGTAGTAAAGGAGATGATTACATGTGCGCTAATATAATGTGTAGCACCTACTTGGGGAAAGTTACCAAGTATTGCATGGAAATGATCCTATAAGCTAAAAAACTTAGGACCCCTTTAATTCCTATTTTAAAATAATAGCTGACTAATTGCTTTACTTTCCTCTAAAGACTAATTCACTTAATTAAGTTCGGACGGGACCCACCGTTGTGGACCTCGAGGAGTGCCTAACACCTTCCCCTCAAGGTAATTTCGAGCCGTTACCCGATCCCTGGTGATGCAAACTAGTTTCATGAGTTAGTTACTCTAGGTTCCCTAACTCACCTTAATCTGTTTGGTGGCGACTCTTCAAATCCCATATCTCATCCCAAAAGGAAGGGAGTTGTCTCATAAATGTCGAAACCCGATTTCGCGTGAGAAAAAAGGGGGCACGACAGCATGGAGACTCTGTTGGGAATATACCTGGGCTCTTACCATAACGAATTTGATTTTGTGAATTAGTATTTAAGCATACTTTATTCTGTTAATACTTTCACACCCTTCCCCTTTCCCTTTCCCACTCTATGTGAATCTATTTGCCTATTTTTTAAGCCTTTACGATTTCTCTTTCTTGTTTTATTACTCTTTATTATGGAATTTATTTGTCTCTTTGTTTTTTTAAACGCCTTTTCAATTATTAAATACCGCATTAATTATTTTTAACGTGAAAATACGTGACAACGTGCTATTTTCTGTTGCATAAATCATTCTCAACGTCATATTCCACTCTTGCGTAATCAAGACCATAACAACGCTTGATAAGTGTTTGCACTCTTCCTATATATCATCCCTTTGAATTCGAAAAGGCTTATTTGTGGTAAAACTAGTCGATTAGCGGTGCAGCCGGTGGTTCCGTGCCTTTCCCCCTCAAGTTGTCTGCTTAAGGGTACCAGTCTAGACCACTATAGAAACCTTACTCTGATTTATTGTACATGCATCATGGTCAAACCTAGCCAAGGTTTAATATGTTGTCCACATAATAACCCTTTAGGAAAAGCCTTGTCAAAAAGTCCACCAGGGTTTCCATAATCCTAACGGACGCAACCACGATCTGTGCATTAATTTAGAGAAATAAGTGCCAATATGCTAATCACTGATGTATAAGTAGTCGAATCTGGAGGGAGAAAGGGTCTAACCTTATTTGTTTTAAAAAAAATAAGGCACGAAGTCCCCAGGTTCAGCATTGTCCAAAGAATACCACCATTGTTGCTGGATTGGTGGGAGAACCTTTCGCCAAGCGACAAAGACCATGTGAAAAGGGTCCTCAGAAACTTACCCTCTTTATTGGACATCCAACCAAACAATATGTTGATCGAAGCAGCCACTATGTTCTGGGACGGAGAAAGGTCCTTGTTCCGTTTTGGCAACATAGAAATGACCCCTCTCTTGGAGGAGATAAGGGGATTTGCTGGATTACCTTGGGATAGTCCTGATTTATTGCTACCGGAGAATCGTACCACTAGGGGGTTTCTAAAAAATGATGGGTTTGAAAAGGAATGACGATTTGGAGTGCCTGAAGAAGTCCTACATACCCTTTGACTACCTCTATGAACGATATGGTCATAGCAAGTCCGATCGTACCTTTCGTGATGAATTTTCCATCACCTCCCTGGGTTGGACTCACCGTAGGGTTTCATGCTTATTGGGTGTGATAGTGTTTCCAAGGAAAAAAGAGAGGATTCACACCAGACTGGCCATGGTAACTAAAACTCTAATGGAATGGATCGAGGGGCAAACATATACTATCGTCCCTATGATTAGAGAAGACATATATCGGGCCTTGGGTCGCTGCCAGAAGGGGTTCAAATACTTCGAGGGTTGTAATCTGCTAGTACAGGTTTGGTTGCTAGAACACCTCTAGAGAGGTCGATACCGCCAAGAGTTTCCATGAAGGTCATGGAATACCCACATATCCTTTCATCACCCTAAGAGAATGACCTTCATCTCAGACAGGTTTGCTCAACTAGAGAATGCTACAGAATGGGTGCAGCTTTTTGACAATTTGACTGAGGACCAGGTTCAATGGATGTCCGAATAGTTCTCTACCAGTGAGTTCATCATCAGATCTAGGGACGCTCTGCACTTGGTGTTGATCGGGTTAAGGGGAATATACACTTATGTTCCCATCTGGGTTATGAGACAGGCATGCAAGAAGCAAGTCATACCGCGAGTTTCTAAAATGAGTCATTACAGGGAATATTTTTCAGGATGATGACATCCTATACAAATGTGTAGCTCAGCATATGTGGCACCTAAAGATTATTGTAGAAAAGGACACCATCGAGCCAGACAGGTATCACGCAGGTCATGTACGCTTTTACCTATCATGGTTGGAAGACAACATAGTAGGGATAGTTGAGCTGGGAATCGATCGGGGAAACAAGGTCATAGAAGAAGTTGCTAAAGCCCAAATGAAATACAATAAACAGCGTAAAAGGGTTCATGAGTCCGAAGTCGAGCATCTGGAGCAACACAAGACTGATATGGAACTGATCAGTGAATGGAGAGAAATGGCTATCAAGTCTAATGAAAGGCTAGAATATCTGTAGCAGGGTCTGATGGAGCTGGAGGAAAAGACGAGGAAGAGAGTCGCCGACTGCCAAAATGCTGAGGAAAGCGAAGGAGGACATCTAGCAAGGGTATACCTGTTGTTGGGCATGCACGACCTGGGGAACCTGATCAATGGAGCCAAGAAGATCAAGCCTGGGGAAGATCCTTATGGGACCAAGTAGATTAGGTTTATCTGTTTTATCAAATGTAATAAGGACAAGTGCCATTAATGACTTATCTTGTTTTGTGTTGTCATAGATTCATCTACTTTTACATTAATGAAATGAGGCAATTATTGGCACCGAAGTTCTCCAAATCAACTTGACGCTAGGCCTACCTCGGGCACAACGAGGCTCCCAAATTAGGACGCGAATTTTCATTCCCGCATTGTGTTTAAATAATGGAAATACTCTTTTTGGAACCCTCACTGACTTGGTTACCTTTTGTTTTCCTTTCCTTTTTGATTATTACCATTCCCCACAGTTGGTTAACGCATACTGGCATCATAAAATTATCATACCAGATCTAGAGGCGCTCCACCTTCTCCTCCTCCAAGTGTACCGAAAGGAAAAGGGAAAGCTAAAATGGATGATATGAACACAACACTGCACATGTTGAGAATGTGGAAACTTCCGATAGTCGGGGCACTCAGGCCCCAAATGATTTGGTTTTATGGCTTGAGTAGTGGATACTTGAACTATAGAGTGAGCTTGAGTAGGTCCTTAACTTGGCAAGTCTCTCCCTCATATTGAATGTCCCAGACACCCAGAACCCTGCACCAATTCAGAACACACCCAACAAACGCCCGCAGAATCCTCCTGCACCTCACCAGTATACAACCCCTCCTCAAAATCAGCATCTCCCTACTCAATACCCACAAACCACCTAGCACACTCCTCATAACACAATGCAACCTATCCCCGAACCCCAGAACTCCACCAATGATCACCACTACACCCAAACTTCTAGAATTTACCAGAACAACCCTATATATGTAGAAACCTTACCTCACTCCACTTAATTAATCTCCTATACAACAGAATCCACTGAGAAGGACCAGCTTATTAAGAACATGGCTGAGGAGCTCAAGAAACTAATGAGCTGAGTTCAGGGTGTTGAAGGAGGCAAAGGGATTGAAGGTCTGAATTACGAGGATTTGTGCATACAGCCGGATGTGGAACTGCCCGAGGGTTACAAACCTCCGAAGTTTGAAATGTTTGATGGAAAGGGCGACCCCAAGGTTCATTTAAGAACTTACTGTGACAAGTTTGTGGGGGTTGGAAAAGACAAAAGGATTCGCATGAAGCTGTTTATGAGAAGCCTTACTGGAGATGCCATGTCTTGATACATAAGCTAGAATCCCAAGAAATGGGCTAATTGGGTGAGCATGGCGTCATATTTCATGGACAGGTTCAGATTCAACACAGATAATGCACCGGATGTTTTCTATATCCAGAACCTCAAGAAGAATACAACTGATACCTTCCACGAGTACGCTACTCGGTGGAGGTCAGAAGCAGCAACGGACAGGCCGGCGTTAGATGAGGATCAGATGAACAAGTTCTTTGTCAGGGCACAGGATCCGCAATATTATGAAAGGCTAGTGGTTATTAAGTATATAAGTTCTCCGATATCATCAAGCTCGGAGAAAGGATCAAGGAAGGTATTGAAAATGGAATGGTGACAAATTTTGAGGCACTGCAGCCACGAAAAAAGAATTACAATCAGGCGGCATATCAAAAAAGAAAGAAGTGGGAATAGTAATGGTTGCCCAAGGCCCGAAAACTCCATTTATATACCAAACACCTCCACCCACATACCAACCATCACCTCCCAGATATTACCAACCTGCTACCGCCTACCATACCTATAATTCCCAACCATCCTATTATCAGTCACCTCCATCTCATCCAAAATACAAAAAATCCAAGCATAATTTTGACCGCAAGCCACCCAAAAAATACACCGCCATTACTGAACCCTTCGACCAGTTGTACGAAAGGTTGAAAGTCTCTGGTCATGTAACCCCTATTCACGATGTGACAACGGAGAATTCATCTGAATGGGTCAATCCAAACAAGACCTGTGCGTACCATTCCGGTATGAAGGGACACACTATTGACGAGTGCCGCACCTTGAAAGACAATATCCAAACACTGATTGATAATAACGTCATACAGGCGAAGGAAGCTGCACCCAATGTCTATAACAATCCTCTCCCAGATCATAGGGGTGGAGGGTTCAATGTGATAGAAACTGATGAAGAGTGTGATCCCGAGGGATCAGTCGGGCTTATTCGAGAAGGTGATGATCCTATGAAACCTCCAGTCATCCATTTGTCACCGTTAGAGAAAGGGGAATACACTCGGTTCCTGAAAGAATATAAGATATCTTTGCATGGTCATACGATGATATGATAGGGTTGAGCATATCCATAGTGGCTCACAAGTTACCAACAAATCCAATGTGTCCGTCAGTGAAGCAAAAACTCAAAAAATTCAAGCGAGACATGAGCCTGAAAATCAAGGAGGAAGTCACCAAGACAATTCACGTTGGGGCAGCTGGTACTAAAACGGATCTTTCCACATCAAGATTAAGCCAAAGGGAAATTCTCTCCCAACTGGCAAGGTCCTTACATGGTTCACAGAGTATTAACAGGAGGAGCACTCATACTCGCAGATATGGATGTGGAAAGCTGGACAAAGCCTATCAATTCAGATGCAGTCAAAAGATACTGTATGTAAACCATTTTATGCTTCTTCATATGATATAAATTGAACTACGCTCGATGTGATTCCCTTTTAAGAGGGGATATGTACGCATCCATGTGGGATCGGTCACAATTCAATAAAATTTTCAATTCCCCCATAATCAGAAACTGGGGCACAATTTTGAGGAGGACCCCCAAAATTCCGAAGCAAGTTCAGCCAACCGCAGCGTATGGAGAAGCCAGAAAGGTCATCTAGTTAACTGGGGAAAAATTTTGAGGAGGATCCTCAAAATTCTACGGCAGAAGAAGTCGCAATGTCTCTGATTATGTCACAGTTACTGGTTCATCTAACTAATTTCTAAACTATGTACTGCTATGTCTTTTGAAAATTATGCACACATACTTTTGAAAAAGGAAACATTGCTTTAGCAAATGCTACCTTAATAGTTTGAACAGAATCTTTCGACAGAGCGGAGCAAATCAAGCATGAAAAGGCACGAACCAACCTTCCCTCGCAAAACTCATAAATTTTTTTTGGGTGCAGGACTATATCATGATGATAAACACAGTCGCAACAACACAATCACTATGCATAAAACACATTGACAGCTAAGAACACTGCACTCTTACTCTTTGCATGGGACTAAGAACTGTCCTAAAAAGACTAAGCCTTGTCTCAATCTTGCACGAGGCTAAGCCCTACCTCTCCTATTTGCATAAGGCTAAGCATTTCCTTCTCTTTGCATGTGACCAAGCACTGTCCTAAATCTTACACAAGACTAAGCCATGTCTCAACACCTGCATGAGGCTAAGCCCTGCTTCCTATTTGCATAAGGCTAAGCATCGCCTTCATCTTGCATGAGACTAAGACCTGTCTCAAACCATTTGCATGAGGCTAAGCCCTGCCTCCTATTTTGCATAAGGCTAAGCACTGCCTTCTCTTTGTATGGGACTAAGCACTGTCCCGAATCTTGCATAAGGCTAAGCATTGCCTTCTCTTTGCAAGGGACTAAGTGTTGATACCCACTTTTTCCCTATAATATTTTTAAAATGCATATATACCTTAAAAACTATGCATTAGCATCAATTAACATTTTTTCATAATTTTTGCATATTAAAGGATTTTAATTAACTTATCCCAGTATTTTTATTTATATAAATAATTACTAACTGCATTACAAATGAATTTATAAAAATTTCATGGCTTAATTTTGCTATTTATATTTATATTAAGCTTAAATTATTTCATAAATAGCCACATTTACCATTCTTAGGTTATAATTGCAATAACTTTGCAATTATAGCACATGCATGCATTATTACATTATTTTTCCAAAAAATAGCATTTTATATTTTTAAAATATTGAGTAATTATTTTAAAACATTTTTATGCTTGAAAATCATTTTTTACTATTTGTTAATTATTTTTACAAATTATTTTATCAATTTGTTGGTTGGTTTCCCAATGCACACGCAAGTGTACGTGGTCGACAAGTAATATAGGATTTTAAGTCCAGATATCGTACCCACAGGGACTTGTGATTTAACTATCAACTAAACTGACTCAAACAAATATTTAACTAGAATTAATCTAAAATAGTAAATCAAAAGATTAAAGAGACAACTAACTTAAAGATGAATTCAAGGTAAATTGATATTCTAGAGTTATGGGTTGTTAAACAATCACGTTGAGTTTTCGACCTAAATCTTCTAATCAGGTTTATTGATTGACGAGGTTAATATTGCTCGTAGCCTTCTCCCGAAGTACAACTCGCCTATTCAAG
>ML415523.1:0-40204 GCA_005239525.1 Nicotiana knightiana | reverse complement strand
TCGCGTATTCTTCGACGTATTTGCATCCGTTTAGCCCCGTTTCCATTTCCAATTCACCTACACATAAAATAAACCCTATTAGGCACATACGACGTGTATTTTATCATTAAAGCACATAAAATGCGAGGGATATAATGCTTAAAATCACGAATTCTAGCCACTCATCACAATTAATTGGGTATTTAACAAATAGCTTTTTTTAATTCCTGTAATTTTCGGACCTAACCTACTATATGAGCCCAAACCCCTTAAATACTAACCCAATTCAACCCCTCTCCCCAGGCCGAATATTTTCCTACCCGACCCAATAACTCCACCTGATCATGGCCGTTGATCTTTTAGATCAACAGTCCACATTAATTCTTACCTTTTTAATCCTAAACCCCCTCATTCTTTACCTTCCGCCGCCATCATTTCCCTCTAACCCCTCCACTCTCTCTCGACCCCCCCCCCCTAAACCCTAATCCTCGTCACCGGCCAAAACTCTCGTCAATAGAGTTTCTGTGTGTTCCCTGGCCCTTACCAGCCTTCTACACCCTCTGATTATTGGGTACATATATTCTTAAAGGAATCTCAAGAAGATTCAACCCGGTTCATGCCCAAAAACATGTCTATAGGCCTGCCTATGGCCTTTTCTCGTTTGTGAGTATTGGTTTCCTCCTATTTTTTGTTCGAATCCATAGTTTTTGACCAAGTTTCTTTCATTTCTACTGTTTTTTGAAAACCCTAGTTCTACGACTACTCAAAGCAATTCAGATATCTATAGATCTGAAACGATTCGAGTATTATCTGGTGTTTTCCCTTGAAGATCTCCTGTTTTGGTTAACTATTTCGATTCCTTTTGCTTTATTCTGAAATTACGGTTCGCCCTAAGTATTTTTCAAAAAGGTTTTTCTAACTTTTCAGTGTTTAAACTAATTGTTTCTTTATTATCTTGACTGATTCTCGTGTATGTTTATGTTTGTTGCACTGATTTTCTTTAATTTTTCTCCGTTATTTATTTATTTCTATCAACCCAATGTACTAATTGATTTCTATTAAGTATTTGAACCAGTTTTCCTGTTAAAAATAGTATTCCTTGGGATTTTTTACCTAATTAGGGATTTCAACCAATTTTTCTCGTTAAAATCAGTATTCTTTGGAATTTTTACTTGCTTTCCTTATTTGTGGCCTTTAATCAGTGTTACTTGCCTTATTCTGACTAGTTAGTTAATTTATGGTAAATAAGTGATTTATTTACCTTATTTGAGTCCCAACCAGGGCTAGTAATTGATTCTCCTTGTGCTATGGTGACTTTCTCGGATCCTGTTTACGTGGATTGGTTGGGTTTAGCCCTAATTAACTATTTGATTATATTTACTTGACTTATTTATGAATTCTAAATTATTCTTGACTTTTTTTTTTACCCCACCAAGTGCTATATATACACCCTCATTCTGATTCTTCAAGGACACGGACAATAGTTCACAAACTTTGCTCTTATCTCTCTACTATTTGTTCATTATACTGTCTAGCCGGCTGAAAGCCAAGGCTAGACCATTGAATCCTGCCTACTTTACCTTATGTTTGCTTCCTTTAACTGGTATGTTTCTATTCCTAATGCCATTTATTATACTATGAAGTTTGAATCTATATGCTCTCTGTTGCTCTATTTCTGTTAATCCATGCCTCTTCTGTACTAGTATAATTACTTATGTATTTAACTCTGTATCTTCTCCTGTTTATTGCCTTGATCAGCATGTTTACTCCTGTTTAAGTTTCATTCTTTCTTGTTTATTGCTTTAATGAGCATCTTTACTTCTGTTTGAGTTTTAATCCCTCATGTTTACTACTTTAAACCAACATGCTTACTTTTGTGTCGAAGATTCTTGCCTCCCCTGCCTTGCAACTCCAACTAGTAGGGATATTTTTGTGTAATTGAATTAGTGTCTTCCTTGATCTCAACCAACCTATTCACTTCTATGTTTAAATTTCAATCTTTCCTGTTTATTGTTTTAAGCCAGCATGTTTACTTTTGTGTCTAATACTCTTATCTTTTCTGTTCATTAACCTCAACTGGTATGATCAATTATGTGTGGTTAAGGCCCTGTCCTCTCTATGAATTGACTAGCATGAGTATTCTTACATTAAACTTCTATGTTTTTCTGTCTATTGCTTTAAGTCAGTGTAATTACTTCTATCATTAAGAGTGGTTGTTAGACTTAGGTATTTCCTATTTAAGACCCTAGCTAAGTATGTCCTGGTGAATGTTAGGAATGTCAATCTACCCCTGCCTGCTCCATGTACCTATTAACTAGTATGCTTTCCTACCACCCTGTTTCTTTGTGCTCCTGATTTAGGATTCCTATGTTCCCAACCCCAACTCCCTTCTCTGTGTAATTGTTTGATCTCAGGATGCCATATGATCACCTAAGGTTAATTAATAAACTGAGTTGAATCTGGGAAATATTAAGCTTTATTTGAAACCTTGCGACTGTGTTTCTATTTGTTGTTGTTTGCTGAACCTTTGTTTTCTTAGAATGTTTCCAAACTGTTTTTCACTTCTAAACTATTTTCACTCCTAAAGTGTTTTCACTTCTAAACTATTTGCACTCCTTAAGTGTATTTACTTCTAAACTATTCTCACTTCTGAACTGTTTTCCCAAAACTGATTCCACTCTTTCAAGCACTATCTTCCACTCCTACTCTTAGAATACATAGGATCATGTCCCTCCAGTGTGTGTACTACCTAGGAATCCATGAGATTCCTCCGAACTCTGGCACACTGGGGCTGGCATTTCCACACCACACAAAAATGACTTCTCTATTTAAAGTATCTTGGTGTGAGCATTGCACGGGGTCCCTAAGGCCCTTGGGAACTTTGACACACCAGGATACCCTATTGGACATCATGAGACTATGGCACCTTGAACTGTTTGAAATCCTGGTATTTCCAGGTTCACTTTGGGCCTATTCAGGTTCCCTATAACATAGCTTTTATTTATTATGTAATGGTCTGTAATAATGATTCTTGTAAACAGATATTTGGGGATATTAGTAAAAAGGGAGGGATTTTCATATAATTTTTGTGGGGGAAGTTGGGTAGAAATCATGCTCTTAGGATTACTATGACTATTTGCTTGCATTAGGAATCATGCTCTTAGGATCATTTGTGCATTAGAAAACATGTTCGTAGGCATCATATCGTTTGTTCTAAAACGTCTGGTTTTCTAAAAGATGCTGCATACAGCATGCCTGCTTAGAAATCCCGTCACTAGGTTGTTATTAATTCTTCCTCATAATCATGTTCATAAAGTTCTCCTTTGTGCATTAGAAAACATTTTTTAGGAATTTTATTGCACTCGCCTGAATACTACGCCTATGTCTGGATAGTATAAAAGGCAGTCCCAACACCTAGATATCATGCTTATAGAGATTAATGTATAAAATCAGTTCTGTAATGTTCAGCACCTAGACATCATGCCTATAGGACATCATGAACTCAACATGCCTGTTAAAATCGCTTGTTAGTATTAAGATTCTGATTAACATTTAGATATCATGTTTATAGGACATCTCGAATCCACGCCTAGGCAAGACTGTAGGCTAATTTAAATCTTGCAAATGATAAAACTGTGCTTTGTTTAATTATTTGTGAACTGTCCAGATTCAGCAAGTCCTAAAATCAGTAGGCAAACTGATTAGGTTTCTACCACTTCGCCTTAACACAATGCTGCATATTCTCTGTTTGTCGTGCTCATCTAGATATCCTGTTCTAGGACTTTTCTGAAACATATGAAATCTTGTTGTTTGAGACGTGATAATTATATGTTTATTTGTGGAGGTAAACATGAGCCCCTTTATTGTTCTTTACTTGACAGTCCTATATGTTTTTTGTTGTCGCTTAGATTTTCTCCTTTAAGCACCTTGGGAAAGTCTCGAACTGCCTAAATTAGAGGTCCTAAACACCTCCAAGGCCATAAGGAAGGGAAGGGTAATGCACACATAGAGTTTGTCTAATTAAAACTCATATAACCGCTAAGGGGAGGGTAATTGGGTTGTAAAGGATATGATGACATGTGTGCTAATGCGACATGTAACCCCTCTAGTTGAGGAAGGTTTACCGGGTATTGCACAAATGTGATCCTATAGGCTAATAAACCTAGGCACTCCATTATTATTGTTTTTAATAATCTCTATGTGCTTAAATTATTTTATTTTCTTAATGAATAATTCAAAAAATGAGTTTGGTCGGGACCCACCATTGTGGACCTCGAGGGGTGCCTAACAGCTTCCCCTCGAGGTAATTTCAAGCCCTTACCCAATCTCTGGTAATGCAAATCGGTTTATATGAGTACTTGCATTAGGTGTCCTAACGCACCTTAAATCCGTAAGGTGGCGATTATTTCAATTTCCATACCTCTTTCCCAAAAGAAAATGAGTTGTCCCAAATGTCGAAACCCCGACTCCGCGAGGAAAAAGGGGGGGGGAGACAACATGGAGACTCTGCTGGGGATTTTATTCTTTTACCATAAGAACTTACTTTTTGTAAATTAGTCTTACGCATGCTTATTTTTTGTTAATACGTGCGCACCCTTTCCCTTTATGTGAATTTAATTACCCGTTTTGAGCATTTATGATTTCTTTTACTGCAGAAACTGACTTATTTCTATGTTTTCCTTTCTTAAACGTCTTTCAATTATTAAATACTGCAATTATTATTTTCCTAATGTGAAAATACGTGACAACATGCTATTTACTGCTGCATAAATCATGCTCAACATAATATTCCACTCGTGCGTAATCAATCCTATAGCAACGCTTGATGAGTGGTTGCGCTCTTCCTATATATCATCCTTTAAATTTGGAAATGCTTATTTACGATAAAACTAGTCGATCAGTGCGACGGTTCCGTGCCTTTCCCCCTCAAGTTGTCCGCTTGAGGGTACCAGTATAGACCCTCATAGAAACCTTACTCTAATTATAATTGTACATGCATCATGGTCAAACCTAGCCGGGTTAATATGTTGTCCACATAATAACCCTTTAAGACAAACCTTATCCAAAATTCCACCGGGGTTTCCATAATCCCAACGGACGCAACCACGTTTTGTGCATTAATTTTGGAGAACTAAATTCCAATATGCTAATCATGAGGCACGAGGTCCCTACGTTCGGCATGGTCCGTAGTATACCTGTAACGACCCGGCCGGTCGTTCCGTAAGATTTAACCCATTTCTAATTTATCATATATTTCTTAGCCTGTTTATGTTGTGTTGGGTCAGTTGGTTTGGGTTCGGAGTGGTCATGGTGAGAATTGAGGCATTTAGTCTCTTAAAGTAGCCTAATAGTTGAAAAAAGTCAACTGAGAGTTGACTTATTGGTGAACGACCTCGGAATACGGATTTTATGGCTTGTATAGCTTCGTTAGGTGATTTGTGACTTAGGAGTGTGTTCGGAATGAAGTTTTGATGTCCGGTGTAGAATTAGGCTTGAATTGGCAAAAGTTAGTTTTTTGGCGATTTCCGGTCGGTAGTGGAAAATAGGCTATCGGGGTCGAAATGGGATTTCGGAAGTTGGAACAGGTCCGTAATGTCATTTTGGGTATTTTTGCAACATTTCAGGCCAATCAGAGGTGTTTTGGTTGGTTTCGGCGTCGTTGGAGAAATTTAGAAGTTTCAAAGTTCATAGGTTTGAATTTGATGTAATTTTGGTGTTTTCATGCTGTTTTTGGTGTTTTGAAGGCTCGACTAAGTTTGAATAATGCTAGGGGGTGTGTTGGTATTTTTGGTTGGGCTCCCAAGGGGCTCGGTATTGATTTCGGATGGTTGGCAAAGTTTTGAACTTTGGAATTTGCAGCAAATGGCTATTGGTTTAAAGTTTCTGGGGTTGGCCGCACCTATGGATCCGTAGCCACAGGTGTGACGCCACAGGTGCGAAAGGAGGCTAGGCAGGAGGAGTCCACAGGTGCGAAGAGATGGCCGCACCTGCGAAGCCGCAGGTGCGGAGAAGAGATCGCAGATGCGAGAATTGGTCCTTTAAAGGGATTTTGCAGGTGCGCACCTGGGACTGCAGGTGCGGGTTTGCAAGTGCGATGAAAGGTCCACAGGTGCGTATTAGCTATGCAGAACAATATAAAAGAAAGCCTCCGTGAAATTTTAGTCATTGTACCATTGTTGCATGCGGTTGGAGCTTATTTGAGGGCAACTTGAAGAGAGAATTCGAGGGTCTTCAGTGGAGGTAAGTTCCCGCATTATTAAAGTCGTTTCTATGCTATGTTTTTCAGATTAGGCTTGTAATTTGAAGGATTAAAGTAGGAAAAGTTTGGAAAAATGGGAGGAAGATTTGGAAAATTCTTTTGGCGATTTGGGTAGGCAATTGTGGTCCGATTGTGGTATTTTTGGTATGTGTAGAATCGTGGGAGGACGAGGTTTCTAGTGATGTAAAGTTTATCGAATTTCGAGACGTGGGCCCGGGGCTCAGGTTTGGCCGAATTTCGAGATTTTTGTATAAATTGATAATTTTCGATTGGGTTGTGTTCCTTTAGTATATATTAATGATGCTAAACTGGTTTTGGTTAGATTAGGAGCAATCGGGAGCAAATTTGAGGGGCAAGAGCATAGCGGACTAGTATTGTGGCACGGTAAAGGTAATTAACTGTTGTAAATCTTGTCCTGAGGGTATGAAACTCGGACATCATATTTCTCACTGATTTTAGAATGGCGCACATGTCGGATGACGAGTAAGTGGAACGCACTAATTTTTGGATTGGACTTGGTCCTCTCCGTGGAAACTATTGAGTTGAGTATTTTACTCTAAACTTTATGTTAAATTGTGTTCTAAAGATTATTGCAATATTTGGGTTATAAGCCATGTTTGGGGCCTCGTGCCGACTTTTTTAGACTCCTTGGGGGCTTTTTACTGCTATTTTCCTCGTTGTTTATTGATGAATACAATCAGTCACATTGTGCTTACTGTTTTCTAAACTCAGCCTGATTTACACTACTTTGAGATTTAAAAATGATGTTTTGGGTCGAGTACCCCGTTTTACTGATTCACCCGAGGAGCTTTTGAGAGGTTCTGACTGAGTGAGGTCGAGGTCCTGATTGTGAGGATATGATACGCCATGAGGTGGCTTGATATTAGCGCTTGGGCTGAAGGAGCCCCTCCGGAGTCTGTACACACCCCTAGTGAGCGTTGGTACCTTCTGAGTGCTGAGTGCCTAGTGATGAGTGATTGGGAGGCATGAGTGACCGGGAGGTTGCCCGAGGGGCTGGCTGTGAGGTGCTGAGTGATGTTCTGCTCGAGGGGTGATTTATGATTCATGTTTTCGCCCGAGGGGATACTTATGATTTATTTCATTTTCATTCTAAATCTTTCGGTCTTAAATTGTTGAAAATATACATTTTTCAAAGGATTTTTCTGAAGTTGGTTTTAAGACATGATGATTTCATATATATATGTATATACTGTTGGAAAAAAGGCTGTGCATATTGTGAATCGATGATACTGATTTTTATATATTGTATTGCCACTTAGACTTGATTTATTTTCATTACTACTGAGTTGGCGTACTCACATTACTCCCTGCACCCCTGTGTGCAGATTCAGGTGTAGATACCGAGCATTAGCTGTGTTTTCCATGCGGAACCGGAGTGCGGGATATAGAGGTAGTTGTTCAGCGTCTGCAGTATCTCTGTTTTCTCTTCTTTGTTGTATCTAGCTATTTATTCGGAGGTTTTGTATTATAAAAGTATACCTTTTTGGCATATTCTCTTAGATGCTCATGACATGTTGGCTCCGGGTTTTGGGGTTGGTTGCACTGTTTATTGGCATAATGTATTTAGTAAATTATGTATATTTTATGAAATGCTTGAATTTGGTTGGGTATTTGAAAGAAACTATAAATATGTGATTATTGGCTAGCCTAGTTCCACGATAGGCGCCATCACGACCTGTTTAGGATTAGGGTCGTGATAGTTTGGTATCAGAGCCTAGGTTACATAGGACTCAACGGTCATGTGCAGGTTTAGTAGAGTCTTGCGCATCGATACGGAGACGTCTGTACTTATCTTCGAGAGGCTGCAGAACTCCTAGCAAACATTTCTATCTCTCTTGAACTCTTTCGTGCTAATCTATTGATTCTTGAAATCTACACTTACATTGTTTTATTCTCTCACAGATGGTGAGGACACACAATACCGATCAGGGTGACCAGACACTAGCTATACCAGCGAGAGGTTGAGGCCACGGTCGAGGCCGTGGTAGAAGTAAGGGGCCAGCCCGCAGAGCAGCCGGGACAGTACGACAGGATCCCCATATCGTTCAGGATCAGGTTCCCGCCGATGGTGATCCAGTGGGATAGGCTCAAGCATCGGCAGTGCCTATTGTTATTCCGGGTCTTCTAGAGACCTTGTCTCAGATATTGATGGTGTGCACCAGTATGGCTCAGGCAGTCGCTATGTATTTTACTGCCATCGTAGCTCTGGCCAGGGGAGGCAATCAGACTCCAACTGCCCGGACATTTGAGAAGGTTGTACGGGGTATTCAGTCACCGGGAGCAGCCCCAGCTCAGCCGGTTGCTCCGGTCCAAGATTATGTGGTCCCTGCTATGCCTGAGGATGAGCAGCGCAGGTTGGAGAGGTTCAGCAAACAGCCTCCGAGTTTCAGCGGTACAGAGAGCGAGGATGCCCTAGGGTTTCTAGATAAGTTCCAGAGGATACTACATTACTGCGGGTATTTTGGAGACCAGTGGGGTCTCATTTTTTACATTTCAGTTTGCGGGTGCTACTTTTACTTGGTGGGAGTCATTCGAGAGTCGTAGGCCGGTTGGTTCAGCACCTCTCACCTGGCAACAGTTCTCCGTGATCTTTTTGGAGAAGTATGTTCCTCAGTCCCACAGAGAGGAGCAGCGCAGGCACTTTGAGTAGCTGTGCCAGGGAGAGTTGTCAGTTACTCAGTACAAGATGAGGTTTTCCGAGTTGGCTAGGCATGCTTCTGAGATTATCCCTACTGAAAGAGAGAGGGTGAGGAGGTTTGTAGATGGTCTTACTTATCAGCTCCGGCTATTTATGACTCGGGAGAGAGTATCAGATGTTTCATTCGAGCAGGTTGTTGACATAGCTCGAGATATTGAGGCCCCTTAGATTGTGCAGTTCTAGTGGTTCTCCCTTCAGGGGGCAGTTTCAGCATGGTAAGGGTCGTTCATTCAGGCCTCCTCAGTAATCTCGCCCAGCATATAGTGGTGCATCTTCAGGGCATGGTCCCCGTGGTTCTCAGCCAGGCCGTACTTCATTTGGTGCCCTCCCAGTTCAGAGTGCAGCTCGAGCACCACCAGTTCAGAGTTCTCCTGTGCATGAGTTTTCTAGTGGCCGTTTTGGTGCCAGGTGTTTCTATCAGTCCCCGCCTCCAGCTCCAAGGAGTTATTTTGAGTGTGGAGAGTTCGGGCACATGTGGAGGCAGTGTCCCCGTTGTCCCAGTGGTTCTTCTCAGCAGAGGGGCCAGCCCTCGACTTCAGCTCCAGTTACTTCACCACCCACCCTGGCAGCCAGGGGTGGTAGTCATTCAACCGGAGGCTGCCCTAGAGGGGGAGTTCGAGCAGGGGGAGGTCATGCCCACATGTATGCATTCCAGCCAGGCCAGATGCTATGGCCTCAGATGCTGTGATCGCAGGTATTGTCTCAATCTGTTGCAGAGATGCTTTTGCTTTATTTGACCTTGGTTCTACATATTCCTTTGTTTCTTCATATTTTGCCCATTTTCTGGATATGCCCCGTGAGTCTCTAGTCACCTCTGTTCATATGTCGACTCCGGTGGGCGATACTGTTGTTATGGACCGTGTGTATCGGTCGTGCATGATATCTATTGAGGGTCTGGAGACCCGAGTGGACCTACTATTACTCAACATGGTGGATTTTGATGTGATATTGGGCATGGATTGGTTATCTCCGTGTCATGTTGTTCTTCATTGTCACGCTAAGTCCGTGACCTTAGCTATTCTAGGATGTCCGAGGGTCGAGCGGAAAGGTTCTTCTGAGTATATGCCTAGCAGGGTGATTTCCTACCTGAAGGCTCATTGCATGGTTGAGAAAGGTTATTTATCTTATCTGGGTTTTGTGAGGGATGTTAGTGGTGAGACTCCCTCTATTGATTCGGTTCCTGTGGTCCATGATTTTTCAGACGTAATTCCTGCAGACCTGCCAGGATGCCACCTGACAGGGACATTGATTTTGGTATTGACTTGGTGTCAGGCACCCAGCCTATTTCTGTTCCAGCTTATCGTATGGCACCAGCGGAGCTAAAGGAATTAAAGGAGCAGCTTTAGGAACTCCTAGATAAAGGGTTCATTCGGCCTGGTGTGTCACCTTGGGGTGAACCGGTGTTGTTCGTGAAGAAGAAGGATGGGTCCATGCGTATGTGTATTGATTATCGGCATCTGAACATAGTTACGGTGAATAACCAGTATCCCTTGCGTCGTATAGATGACTTGTTTGATCAGTTGCAGGGTGCTAGGGTATTTTCCAAGATTGAGTTGTGTTCCGGTTATCATTAGTTGAAGATTCGGGGGCCAGACAGCCCGAAGACTGCTTTCAAGACTAGGTATGGTCATTTTGAGTTCCTCGTTATGTCATTTGGACTGACCAATGCCCCAGCAGCCTTTATGCGCTTGATGCACAGTGTGTTTCGACCTTATCTAGATTTTTTCATCATTGTGTTTATTGATGATATCTTGGTGTATTCCCGATCTCGGGAGGATCATGAGCAGCATTTGAGAGTTGTGCTTCAGACCTTGAGAGGGAAGAGATTGTATGCGAAATTTTCGAAGTGTGAATTTTGGCTTGATTCAGTAGAATTCTTGGGGCATGTGGTGTCCAGTGAGGGTATTCAGGTTGATCTGAAGAAGGTATAGGCGGTGCAGAGTTGGCCTAGACCGTCATCAGCTTCCGAGGTTCACAGTTTCCTTGGTTTGGTAGGGTACTACCACCGTTTCGTAGAGGGTTTTTCATCTTGAGCTAGCAGCCATTGTTCATGCCTTGAAGATTTGTCGTCACTACTTGTATGGAGTTCATTGTGAGACTTTCACTGATCACCGTAGTTTGCAACATCTGCTTAAGCAGAAGGATCTGAATTTGCGTCAGAGGAGGTGGTTGTAGCTTCTCAAGGATTATCACCTCACTATCTTATATCATCCGGGGAAGGCCAATGTAGTGGCCGATACCCTGAGTCGCAGAGCAGAGAGTTTGGGGAGTCTAGCCTACCTTCAAATAGCAGAGCGGCCATTAGCCCTTGATATTCAGGCCTTAGGGGGTCAGTTGGTGAGATTGGATCTATCAGAGCCCTCGTGGGTATTGGCTTGTGTAGCCTCCGGGTCTTCTCTTTACGATTAGATTAGAGCCCGCAAATATGATGATCCATATTTGCTTGTTCTTCAGAACAGGGTCCGTCGCGGTGATGCCAGGGATATGGTTATTGGTGATGATGGGTTCATGAGGATGCAGGGCCAGATTTGCGTGCCCAATGTACACGGGCTTCGAGATTTAATTCTAGCTGAGGCCCATAGCTCGCGGTATTTCATCCACCGGGGTGCCGCAAAGATGTATCAAGATTTGAGGCAGCATTATCGGTGGAGGCGGATGAAGAAAGATATTGTTGAGTTTGTGGCTCGGTGTCTCAACTGTCAGCAGGTCAAGTATGAGCACCAGAGACCAGGTGGATTGCTTCAGAGATTTGATATTCCGGAGTGGAAGTGGGAGCGGATCACCATGGACTTCGTAGTTGGACTCCCATGGACTTAGAGGAGGTTTGATGCTATATGGGTTATTGTGGATCAGCTGACCAAGTCTGCACACTTCATTCCTATTGGTACTACTTATTCTTCGGAGCGATTAACTAAGATTTATATCAGGGAGATTGTCCAATTGCATGGGGTTCCAGTTTCTATCATTTCCGATAGAGGTACTCAGTTCACATCTCCGTTTTGGAGAGCCGTATAGACAGAGTTGGGTACTCAGGTCGAGTTGAGCACAACTTTTCATCCTCAAACCGACGGGCAGTCGGAGTGCACCAATCAGATTTTGGAGGATATGTTGCGTGCTTGTGTGATTGACTTTGGTGGTTCATGCGATCAGTTTCTGCCACTAGCGGAGTTTGCATATAATAACAGCTATCAATCGAGTATCCAGATGGCTCCGTGTGAGACTTTATATGGAAGGAGGTGCAGATCTTCGGTTGGTTGGTTTGAGCCAGGCGAGGCAAGGCTATTGGGCACATACTTGGTTCAGGATGCGTTAGGTAAGGAAAAGTTGATTCAGGAGCGGCTTCACACGGTGCAGTCTAGGCAGAAGAGTTATGCGGACCGGAAGGTCCGAGATGTGTCTTTCATGGTTGGGGATAAGGTGTTGCTGATGGTGTCGCCCATGAAGGGTGTTATGAGATTCAGGAAGAGGGGAAAGCTGAGTCCCAAGTTCATTGGGCCATTTGAGGTGCTTCAGAGGGTTGGGGAGGTGGCTTATAGGCTTGCTATGCCTCCTAGTTTATCGATTTCATCCGGTGTTCCATGTTTCGATGCTCCGGAAGTACGTTGGTGACCCGTCTCATTTTTTGGACTTCAGCACGGTTCAGCTCGAGGGTGATATGTCATATGAGGTAGAGCCAGTGGCTATTTTGGGTCGACAGGTCAGGAAGCTGAGGTCTAAGGATATAGCTTTAGTGAAAGTTCATCGGAGAGGGCCGCCGGTGGAGGATGCCACCTGGGAGGCTGAGCGGGAGATGCGAGATAGATATCCTCATATTTGAGACTCCAGGTATGTTTCTAGACCCATTCGAGGACGAACGTTCATTTAAGAGGGGGAGGATGTAACGACCCGACCGGTCGTTCCGTGAGATTTACCCCGTTTCGCCCAGTTTTGCTTTATCATATATTGCTTAGCCTGTTTATGTTATGTTGGGTCAGTTGGTTTGGGTTCGGAGTGGTCATGGTGAGAATTGAGGCATTTTGTCTCATAAAGTAGCCTAATAGTTGGAAAAAGTCAACTGAGAGTTGACTTATTGGTAAACAACCTCGAAATGCGGATTTTATGGCTCGGATAGCTTCGTTAGGTGATTTGGGACATAGGAGTGTGTTCGGAATGAAGTTTTGATGTCCGGTGTAGAATTAGGCTTGAATTGGCGAAAGTTAGTTTTTTGGCGATTTACAGTCGGCGGTGGAAAATAGGCTATCGGGTTCGGAATGGGACTCCGGAAGTTGGAACAGGTCCATAATGTCATTTTGGGTATGTGTGCAAAATTTCAAGTCAATCAGAGGTGTTTTGGTTGGTTTCGGCGTCGTTGGCGAAATTTAGAAGTTTCAAAGTTCATAGGTTTGAATTTGATGTAATTTTGGTGTTTTCATGTTATTTTTGGTGTTTCGAAGGCTCGACTAAGTTTGAATAATTCTAGGGGGTGTGTTGGTATGCTTGGTTGGGGACCCGAGCGGATCGGGATTGATTTCGGATGGCTGGCGGGAGTTTTGAACTTAGGAATTTGCAGCAAATGGCTGCTGGTGCAAAGTTTCTGGTGTTGGCCGCACCTGCGGATGGGTAGCCGCAGGTGCGACGCCGCAGGTGCGAAAGCAGGCTAGGTAGGAGGAGTCCGCAGGTGCGAAGAGATGGCTGCACCTGCGAAGCCGCAGGTGCGGAGAAGAGATCGCAGGTGCGAGAATTGGTCTGTTAGTGGGATTTCGCAGGTGCGAACATGGGAACGCAGGTGCGGGTCCGCAAGTGCGATGAAAGGTTCGCAGGTGCGGATTAGATGTGCATAACAGTATAAACGAAAGCCTCCGTGAAATTTTAGTCATTCTACCATTGTTGCATGCGGTTGGAGATTATTTGAGGGCAATTTGAAGAGAGAATTCGAGGGTCTTCAGTGGAGGTAAGTTCCCGGATTATTAAAGTCGTTTCTATGTTATTTTTTTCGGATTAGGCTTGTAATTTGGAGGATTAAAGTAGGTAAAGTTTGGGAAAATGGGAGGAAGATTTGGAAAATTCTATTAGCGATTTGGGTAGGCAATTGTGGTCCGGTTGTGGTGTTTTTGGTATGTGTAGAATCGTGGGAGGACGAGATTTCTAGTGATGTAAAGTTTATCAAATTCCCAGACGTGGACCCGAGGCTCGGGTTTGGCCGAATTTTGAGTTTTTTGTATAAATTGATAGTTTTCGATTGGGTTGTGTTCCTTTAGTATATATTAATGATGTTAAACTGGTTTTCGTTAGATTTGGAGCAATTGGGAGCCAATTTGAGGGGCAAGAGCATACAGACTAGTATTGTGGCCCGGTAGAGGTATGTAATGGTTATAAATCTTGTCCTGAGGGTATGAAACCCCGGACTTCACATTTCTCACTGATTTTAGAATGGCGCACATGTCAGATGACGAGTATGTGGCGCGCACTGATTTTGGATTGGACTTGGTCCTCTGCGCAGCAACTATTGAGTTGAGTATTTTACTCTAAACCTTATGTTAAATTGTGTGATCTAAAGATTATTGCAATATTTGGGCTATAAGCCATGTTTGGGGCATCGTGCCGACTTGCTTAGACCCCTTGGGGGCTTTTTACTGCTATTTTCCTCACTGTTTAATGATGATTTCACTCAGTAACATTGTGCTTACTGTTTTCGAAACTCGTCCTAATTTACACTACTTTGAGATTTAAAAATGATGTTTTGGGTCGAGTACCCCGTTTTACTGATTCGCCCGAGGGGCTTTTGAGAGGTTCTGACTGAGTGAGGCCGAGGGCCTGATTGTGAGGATATGATACGCCATGAGGTGGCTTGATATTAGCGCTTGGGCTGAAGGAGCCCCTCCGGAGTCTGTACACACACCCCAATGAGCGCAGGCACCTACTGAGTGCTGAGTGCTGAGTGTCGAGTGATGAGTTATTGGGAGGCATGAGTGACTGTGAGGTTGCCTGAGGAGATGATACTAAGTGGATGTGAGGTGCTGAGTGATGTTCTGCCCGAGGGGCGACTTATGATTCATGTTTTTTCCCGAGGGGCTACTTATGACTTACTTCATATTCATACTAAATATTTCGGTCTGAAATTGTTTAAAATATACATTTTTCAAAGTATTTTTCTGAAGTTGGTTTTAAGGCATGATGATTTCATATATCTATGTATATACTATTGGAAAGAAAGGTTGTGCATATTGTGAATCGATGATACTAATTTTTATGTGTTTTCTTGCCGCTTAGAATTGATTTATTTTCATTACTACTGAGTTGGCGTACTTACATTACTCCCTGCACCCCTGTGTGCAGATTCAGATGCAGATACCGAACATAAGCTATATGTTCCGTGTGGAGCCGGAGTGCGGGATATAGAGGTAGATGTTCACTGTCCGTAGCATCTCTGTTTTCCCTTATTTGTTGTATCTAGCTATTTATTTTGAGGTTTTGTATTATAATACTATACCTTTTTGGCATATTCTCTTAGATTCTCATGACATGTTGGCTCCGGGTTTTGGGGTTGGTTGCACTGTTTATTGGCCTAATGTATTTAGTAAATTATGTATATTTTATGAAATGCTTGAATTTGGTTGGGATTTTGAAAGAAACTGTAAATATGTGATTATTGGCTAGACTAGTTCCATGATAGGCGTCATCACGGCCAGTTTAAGATTGGGGTCGTGACAATACCACCACTGCTACTAGATTGATGGGAAAATCTTTCCTCAAGTGACAAGAAAACATGTGAAGAATGTCCTGGGAAATTTGCCTTCTGTGTTAGACATCCAACCAAATAACATGTTGATAGAAGATGCAACCATGTTCTAGGATCGTGAAAGATCAGTGTTTTGCTTCGGGGATATAGAAATGATCCCACTCATAGAAGAAATAGAGGGATTTGATGGGCTACCTTGGGACAGCCCTGGGCTATTGGTACCGGAAAATCACACTGGTAGGGGATTTCTAAAAATGATGGGTCATAGCAATATTATATACCATTTGACTACTTGTATGAAAGATACGGTCATAGCAAGTCCTACCGTATTTTCCATGATGATTTTTCCATCACTTCCTTGGGTCATATTCACCGCAGAGTTTTCGTGTTCATTGTTTGCTTCTTGGGTATAATAGTGTTCCCAACGAAAAGTGAAAGAATTCACACTAGACTGGATATGGTGACCAAGACTCTAATGGAAGGAATCGAGGGACAGACATACACCATAATCCCTATGATTATAGCTGATATCTACCGGGCCTTAGACCACTGCCAGAAAGGGTCCAAACATTTCGAGGGCTGCAATTTGCTGTTGCATTTGTGGTTAATGGAGCATCTCCAAAAGGGTCAATATCGCTAGGAGTTTCCACGAAGGGTGTGGAATTACCATATTGCCTTCTATCACCCTAAACGGATGACGTATATTCCGGACAGGTTTGCTCAACCAAAGAGTGCTAATGAATGGGTGGAGTTCTTCGAAAATTTGACTAAGGATCAGGTTTAGTGGATGTTTAAATGGTCCCCTACTGACGAGTTCATCATCAGGTCAAGTGACGCTCTTCACTTAGTGTTGATCGGGTTAAGGGGAATATACCCTTATGTTCCAATCAGGGTTATGAGGCAGGCATGCAGGTAGCAGATCATACCGCAGGTCGCGAAGATAAATCATTTCTGGGCAGATTTTCAGGATGACGACATCCCTTACAAGTGTCAAGCTCAGCATATGTGGAACTCAAAGATTATTGTGGAGAAGGACACCATTGATCCAGACAGGTATCATGCAGGACATGCACCCTTTTACCTGGCATGGTTGGAGGACAACTTAGCTGGGAAAGTTGAGCTTGGAATTGGTCGGGGAAACATCATCATAGACGAAGATGCAGAAACCCAAGTAAAGTACAACAAGTTGTGCAAGAGGATTCGTGACTCCGAGGCCGCACATCAGAATATACACGAGACAGACAATAGATTAATCAAAAAATGGAGGGAAATGGCTATCACCTCCAATGAAAGGGTAGAATATCTGGAGCATGGCTTGATGGAGCTAGGAGAAAAGACAAGGAAAAGAATCATCGACTGCTAGAATGCTGAAGGATGCGAGGGAGGACATCTAGCAAGAGAATACATGTTGTTGGGCATGCGCGGACTGGGGGACCTGATTGATGGAGTCAAAAAGATTAAGCCCGAGGAAGGTCCTTCTAGGACCAAGTAGATTAGATTTATATGCTTCTCCAAATGTAATAAGGCTAAGTGCCAGTAGTGACTTATCTTTTATTATCTTAGTTTCGTTTTGGGATTTGTCTGTTTTTTATATTAATGAAATTAGGCATTTATTGGCATCTAAGTTCTCCAAAACAACTTGTCGCTAGGCCTACCTCGGGCACAATGAGTTTCCCAAAATAGGGCATGAATTTACATTCCGCAATATGTGTTTAAGTATTGCAAACATTCTTTTCAGAACTCTTACTGACTTGGCTGCCTTTTGTTTTTCTTTCTTTCTTTTGATTATTCTCATTCCCAAAGGTTGGTTCGTGCATACTGGCATCATCAGCTTATCATACTAGATCTAGGGGCCCTCCACCTTCTCCTCCTCCAAGTCCACCAAAAGGAAAAGGGAAAGCAAAGATGGATGATTTGAACGACACCAGAAAGGACAACAACACGCATGTTGAACATGCAGAAGCTTCTGATGGCCGAGGTACTCAGGAACCGGATGATGTGGTATCACGACTTGAGCAGAAAATACTAGAACTCCAGGGTGAGCTCGAGCAGGTCCGGAGCTTAGCTAATCTATCCCTCACACTCAATATCCAGATGTCAACCATTCAAATACTCCGAACCCCGCACCACCAAAAAACACACCAAACAAGCGCCTACAAAATCCTCCTGTGCCTCACCATTACACAACCCCACCACAGAATCAAACTATCCTTCCACAATATCAGCAAAGCACCTACCATACTCCACAAAATGCCCCACAAATCATTCTCGAACCCCAGAACTCCACCAATAATCACCATTATACCCAAACTCACGGTCACTAGAACAACCCTATATACATGGAAACCCTACCTCACTCCACTCATCTCGTATCCTATACACCCAAATACACTGAGAAGTACATGCTCGTTAAGAACCTGGTTGAAGAGCTCAAGAAGTAGACAAGTCGGGTTCAAGGCGTCGAAGGAGGCAACGGGATAAAAGATCTAAACTATGAAGACTTATACATACAGCCCGATGTAGAACTTTCAGAGAATTACAAACCTCCCAAGTTCAAAATGTTTGACGGAACAGGTGATCCCAGGGTTCACCTGAGGAATTATTGTGACAAGCTTGTAGGGGTTGGAAAGGATGAAAGGATCCGAATGAAGCTTTTCATGAGTCTTACAGGAGATGCTTTATCCTGGTACATTAGCCAGGATACTAAGAAGTGGTCCAACTGGGTGAGTATGGCGTCTGACGTCATGGACAGATTCAGGTTTAACACTGAGAATGTGTCGGATGTCTTCTACATTCAGAACTTAAAGAAGAAGCCCACTGAGACCTTCCGCGAGTATGCCACTCGTTAGAGGTCAGAAGCAGCCAAAGTGAGGACGACATTAGATGAGAAGCAGATGAACAAGTTCCTCGCTAGAGCACAGGATCTGCAGTACTATAAAAGATTGATGGTTAATGAAAACAACAAGTTCTCCGATATCATAAAACCCGGAGAAAGGATAGAAGAGGGCATTAAAAGAGGTAATGTGACAAACTTTGAGGCATTACAGGCCACAAAAAATCATTGTAGTCAGGGGGTATATCGAAGAAGAAAGATGCGGGAACAATAATGGTCGCCCAAGGACCCAAAACTCCACTTGTATATCAAACTTCCCCACTTACATACCAAGCACCTCCACCCACATATCAACCATCACCTCTCAGATATTCCCAACCAGCCACTTCTTATCACACATATAATTCTCAACTCTCTCACTTGTAGTCACCTCCAACTCGTCCAAACTACCCAAGACCTCGACCTAACTTTGATCGCAGACCACCTAAACAATACACTGCCATTGCTGAACCCATTGACCAGCTGTATGTAAGGATGAAGGCTGCTAGCTACATCACTCTTATCCCTGATGCGACCGTGGATAATTCATCCCAATGGTCAACCCAAATAAGACATGTGCATATCATTCTGGCATTGAAGAGCACACCATTTACGAGTGCCGAATGTTGAAGGATAAAATCCAGACCTTTATTGATAATAAGGTCATTCAGGCCAAAGAAGCTACACCCAATGTCTGTAGAAAACCCCTCCCAGATCATATAGGTGAAGGTATCAATGTGATAGAGACCGATGAGGAATGGGATCCCGAGGGATCAATTAGACTTATCAAAGAGGGTGACAATCCTAAGAAACCTGCAGTCACGCTCAATCCTATTGTGGTACAGATACAGCCTCCAATTAAGGTTTAGGTAACTGCATCAGTTCCATTTGAGGTTGAATTACCACCACCTGTGCCACATCTGAGTCAGACCTTCCATCAGGTTGATATTATATGGGGATCAGGGGAAGAAGAAGCGTTGGTGTCATTAAGGAATTTGTTCTTGGAAGATGATGACATGGACTTCTATGTAATTTTTGAGGAGGAGGAAGAGGAAGGCCCTACCATCCGAGTCGTGGAGAGAGGATCATTCCTCAAGAATTGGACTGTCAGACCATCCAAGGCCCGATGGGTCTCGAGGTAGCAAGGCTGAACAACATTATTTTATTTTTCTGAATGATGATTTTCCCTTTTGCATTTTGTTTTAAATAATATTTTCAATATTCCAAAACGCTGTTTTAATTATTGAAAATCGCATTTGTTTGACACTTTCAATGAATTAATGATTACTATTACTATTTTTCTCTCATACCTTTATCTATACAACAATACTATTTCCTATATCAATAAACTGACAACTGTGACATGTAATGAGGAAACGCAACAAAAGGATAGTTATTTGGAAAGAGGATGAATATATTAAGTCACAGACAACTTTATCAGAACAGAATGTCCAAAGCCTTCAATAAAAGAGTCAAGCAGAGACAGTTCACACCGGGGCAGCTGGTGTTGAAGAAGATCTTTCCGCATCAGGATGAAGCCAAAGGGAAATTCTCTCCCAACTAGAAAGGTCCTTACATGGTTCACAGACTCACTATTGTAGAAAAGATCTCGGCTCACGAGGTGGTTTAAGTGATAGGGGATTTTAACCTAAAGACAACATAGGAGGGAGGGGGGTCAAAAGAAATTCAGGATATGACAAAAGCATCTTTTTGGATCGAATGGGCTTTTGTGTCTGACAGGGGGAGCCCTCATACTCGCAGAAATGGATGGAGAAGTATGGCCAAAACCAATCAATTCAGATGCAGTTAAGCGATATTATGTGTAACTGTTTATGTTTTCCCTATATGATGTATTTGAACTATGCTCGACCTGATTCCCGTTTAAGAGGGGATATGTAGGTAGCCCCGTGGGTTCGGTCACAATTCAATAAAAATTTTATTTTCTCCCTCCATCAAAAACTGTGGTTGAATTTTGAGGAGGACCCTACAAATTCTGAAGCAAGTTCAGTCGATCACATCACATACAGTAGTCAGAAAGGTTTGTCCGTCTAACTGGGGCAGAATTTTGAGGAGGACCCTCAAAATTCAACGGCAAGAGAAATCGCGATGTATCGGATCGTGTCACAGTCACTGATTCATCTAACCAATTTCCAAAAAAACTTATTTTTACTATGACTTTGAAAACTATGCATGATTGATTGCGAAGTAACTCTGTTTAGCAAAGCTGCCCCCAATGATTTGAAAAATATCTTCAGACTGAGCAAAGCAAGTCAAGCAAGCCGACGGAGGCACGAACAGACCTCCCCTCTCACAGGACTCACAATTTTTTTTGAAAGCAGGAACGAAGAATATGCACACCTCGGAATCACAATTTTCATGACAACCGCGATACTGAATCTACTACCCAAGAATACTCTTCTATCATCTGCTATTTTTTTTATCTGCATGGGACTAAGCCATGTACCAAATATTTTCATAAGGTTAAGCTCTGCCTCCATATCTGCCTATAAGGCTAAACACTGCCTTCCATCTGTATGGGACTAATCAATGTCCCGAACATTGCATGAGACTAAGCTTTGTCTCCATATTTGCATGAGGCTAAGCCCAGCCTCCACATCTGCATAAGGCTAAGCACTGCCTTCCATCTTCATGGGACTAAGCCTTGTCCCGAACCTTGCATGAGGCTAAGCTCTGTCTCCATATTTGCATAAGGCTAAGCCCTGCCTCCATATTTGCATAAGGCTAAGCGTTGCCTTCCCTTTACATGAGACTAAGCTTTGCCTCAATCTTAAATGAGGCTAAGCCCTGCCTCTATATTTGCATAAGGCTAAAGTTGCCTTCTCTTTGCGTGAGACTAAGCTCTGTCTCAATCTTGCATGAAGCTAAACCCTGCCTCTATATTTGCATAAGGTTAAGCACTGCCTTCAATTCTGCATGAGGCTAAGCCTTGCTTCCATATTTGCATAAGGCTAAGCCTTGCCTCCATATCTAAATAAGGCTAAGCGTTTCCTTCTCTTTGCATGAGACTAAGCTCTGTCTCAATCTTGAATGCGGCTAAGCCCTGCCTCCATATTTGCATAAGTCTAACCGTTGCCTTCCCTTTGCATGAGACTAAGCTCTGTCTCAATATTGCATGAGGCTAAGCCTTGCCTCCATATTTGCATAAGGCTAAGTGATGCCTTCAATTCTGTATGAGGCTAAGCCCTACCTCCATACCTGCATGAGGCTAAGCCTTGCCTCCATATCTGCATAAGGCTAAGCGTCGCCTTCTCTTTACATGAGACTAAGATCTGTCTCAATCTTGCATGAGGCTAAGCCTTGCCTCCATATTTGCATAAGGCTAAGAATTGCCTTCCCTTTGCATGAGACTAAGCTCTGTCTCAATCTTGCATGAAGCTAAGCCCTGCCTCCATATTTGCATAAGGCTAAGATCTGCCTTCCCATTGCATGAGACTAAGCACTGCATCAAATCATGCATGAGGCTAAGCATTGCCTCCTTATCTGCATAAGGTTAAGCATTGCCTTCTTCTTGCATGAGACAAAGCTCTACTCCATATTTGCATGAGACCAATTATTGCATTTTTATTTGCCGAGACTAAGCACTGTATCTCCGGCACTATCTATTTTCTGTTCATTCGGGCTAAGCTCTACCCTCAACTTCACAAGACTAAGCCTTGTCTTGTTGCTCTTGACATCATATATTTTCATCTCATAGGCTAAAATATCGCCAACTTATCCAAAGGCGTCATTCTCAAAAGGCATCATCCTCGTCGCCAGAAGACACCATGTCAATGCTTGAGGATCCCTCACATTTGCATATCATTATTCAAAGGCATCATGGTACGGAAGTATCATTCTCATATCCCGAGAACACCATTTCATGGACTGCGAATCCCTCACTGAAAAATTCATGGCCCAAGACTTCATGGTAAAAGGACGTCATCCTCAACTGTCCAAAGACAATTCTCATGGTTTGAAGGGAATGTGCAACATGTTAAAATTTCTGCACAAATATATACTCATAGTATCTCTTTACTTACAGGTGACCCAATAAGCAACCGTCATGCAAACATGAGCAATCCCGCTCCAGTTCTTTCAAATTATCTCAAACCTGGCCGCTCACCATAACAATTTTTTCACCTATTCCAAATACCTCGTGTCCGTTCTTGTGCTCACTTCATCGGTACATTCCGCCAATGAATCCAGAACTACAGACGGCCTGATTCCTATAAAACCAGGGATATATATGTAGCTCATAAATCAGAGTGCGGCCTAAGTCTCTCAAATCATCTAACTCAGTCAAAATTGGCCATCATATCTTTACCCAAGAATTCTTTCATCCTTTCCGGGTAAAGAGGGGCAGCTGTTGATACCCAATTTTTCCCTATAATATTTTCAAAATGCATATATACCTTCAAAACTATGCATTAGCATCAATTAACATTTTTCCATAATTTCTACATTTTTAAGGATTTTTATTAACTTATCCCAGTATTTTTATTTATATAAATAATTACTAATTGCATTACAAATGACTTTATAAAAATTTCATGGCTTAATTTTGCTATTTATATTTACAGTAAGCTTAAATTATTTCACAAATAGCCACATTTACAGTTCTTTGGCTATAATTGCAATAACTTTGCAATTATAGCCCATGCATGCATTATTACATTATTTTACCAGAAAATAGCGTTTTATATTTTCAAAATATTGAGTAATTGTTTCAAAACATTTTTATGCATGGAAATCATTTTTTACGATTTGTTAATTATTCTTGCAAATTATTTTATCAATTAATTGGGTATTTAACAAATAGCTTTTTTAATTCCTTTAATTTTCGGACCTAACCCACTATATCAGCCCAAACCCCTTAAATACCAGCCCAATTCACCCCAGAATCAATTTGTGCCTAATCTAACCCAATAAGCCCATCTGATCATGGTTGTTGATCTTTTAGATCAACGGTCCACATTAATTCTTACCTTTTTAATCCTAACCCAAACCCTAACCCCCCTCATTCTTTCCCTTCCTCCGCCATCATTTCCCCTAACCCCTACTGATCACGCTCAACTATGTCTTCTATAAAGACTAAACGGGCGTTGCAAATATAAATCTGGGGTATTAAGCCCAAAGTCGATCCCACGAGGAATTGAACGTATCAGTTGAATTTATTAAATACCAAACTGATGTTTAATCAATTTTCTTAAGACTTTTGAATATCATGNTTTATATTTATATTGAGCTTAAATTATTTTACAAATAGCCACATTTACAGTTCTTAGGTTATAATTGCAATAACTTTGCAATTATAGTCCATGCATGCATTATTACATTATTTTACCAGAAAATAGCGCTTTTTATTTTTAAAATATTGAATAATTGTTTTAAAACATTTTTATGCATGAAAATCATTTTTTACAATTTGTTAATTATTCTTACAAAATATTTTATCAATTAATTAGGTATTTAACAAATACCCCATTTTAATTCCTTTAATTTTCGGACCTAACCCACTATATCAGCCCAAACCCCTTAAATACTAGCCCAACTCACCCCAGGCCCAATCCTATAACTTACCCGACCCAAAGCCTTCTCCAATCGTGGCCGTTGATCTTTTAGATCAACGGTCCACATTAACCCTTACCATTTTTAATCATAACCCAAACCCTAACCCCTCTCATTCTTCTCCCTTCCGCCGTCATCGTTTCCCCCTAACCCCTCCATTCTCTCTCGACCCCCCTTAAACCCTAATCGCCGTCACCGGCCAAAACTCTCGTCAATGGAGTTTTTGTGTGTTCCCCGGACCTTACCAGCCTTCTACACCCTCTGGTTATTGGGTACATAGATTCTTAAAAGAATCTCAAGAAGATTCAACCTAGTTCTTACCCGAAAACATGTCTATAGGCCCGTCTATGGCCTTTTCTCGTTTGTGAGTATTTGTTTCCTCCTATTTTTAGTTCGAATCCATAGTTTTCGACCGAGTTTCTTTTATCTCTATTATTTTTTGAAAACCCTAGTTTTACAACTACTCGAATCTGTTCAGCTCTTTGTAGATCTGAAACGGTTTGAGTATTATCTGGTGTTTTCCCTTGAAGATCTCATGTTTTGGTTAAGTATTTCGATTCCATTTTCTTTATTCTGAAATTAGGGTTCGCCCTAAGTATTTTTCAAAAGGTTTTTTCTAACTTTTCAGTGTTTAAACTAATTGTTTCTTTATTATCTTGACTGATTCTCGTGTATGTTTATGTTTGTTGCACTAATTTTCTTTAATTTTCTCCGTTATTTGTTTATTTTTGTCAACCCAATGTACTGATATATTTCTATTAAGGATTTGAACCAATTTTTCCCGTTAAAATCAGTATTCTTTGGGATTTTTACTTCCTTTCCTTATTTGTGGCCTTTAATTAGTGTTACTTGCCTTATTCTCACTAATTACTTAATTTATGGTAAATAAGTGATTTATTTACCTTATTTGAGTCCTAATCAGGGCTAGTAATTGATTTTCTTTGTGCTATGGTGACTTTCCCGGATCCTGTTTACGCGGATTGGTTGGGTTTAGCCCCAATTAACTGTTTCATTATATTTACTTTCCTTATTTACGAATTCTAAATTATTCTTGCCTTGTTTTTTTTACCCCACCAAGTGCTATATATACACTCTCATTCTGATTTTTCAAGGACATGAACAATAGTTCACAAACACACTCACACACAAACTTTGCTCTCGTCTCTCTGCTATTTGTTCATTATATTGTCTAGCCGGCTGAAAGCCAAGGCTAGGCCATTGAATCCTGCCTACTTTACCTTATGTTTTCTTCCTTTAACTGGTATGTTTCTATTCCTAATGCCATTTATTATACTATGAAGTTTGAATCCATATGCTCTCTGTTGCTCTATTCCTGTTAATCCATGCCTCTCTTGTACTAGTCTAGTTACTTATGTATTTGATTATGTATCTTCTCCTGCTTATTGCTTTGACCAACATATTTACTCATATTTAAGTTTTTCTCTTTCTTGTTTATTGCTTTAACCAGCATGTTTACTTCTGTTTGAGTTTCAATCCTTCATGTTTACTACTTTAAACCAACATGCTAACTTTTGTGTCAAAGATTCTTGCCTCCCCTTCCTTGCAACTCCAACTAGTAGGCTATTTTTGTGTAATTGAATTAGTATCTTCCTTGATCTCAACCAACTTGTTCACTTCTGTGTTTAAGTTTCAATCTTTCATGTTTATTGTTTTAAGCCAGCATATTTACTTTTGTGTCTAATACACTTATCTTTTCTTTCCATTAACCTCAATTGGTATGATCAATTATGTGTAGTTAATGCGATGTCCTCTCTATGAATTGAGTAGAATGACTACTCTTACATTAAAATTTTATGTTTTCCTGTCTATTGCTTTAAGTCACTGTTATTACTTCTATCTTTAAGAGTGGCTGTTAGACTTGGGTGTTTCCTGTTTAAGACCCTACCTCAGTATGTCCTAGTGAATGTTAGAAATGTCAATCTACCCTTGCCTGCTCCATGTCCCTGTTAACTAGCATGCTTTCCTACCACCCTGTTTCTATGCGCTCCTGATTCAGAATTCCTATGTTCCCAACCCCTGCTCCCTTCTCTGTGTAATTTTTTGTTCTCAACATACCATATGATCACCTAAGGTTAATTAATAAACTGAGTGGAATATGGACAATATGAAGCTTTGTTTGAAACCTTGTGACTGTGTTTTTATTTGTTGTTGTTTGCTGAACCTTTGTTTTCGTATAATTTTTCCAAACTGTTTTTGACCTAATATGTTTTCATTTCTAAACTATTTTCACTCCTAAAGTGTCTTCACTTCTAAACTATTTTCATTCATAACGTGTATTTACTTCTAAACTATTCTCACTTCTGATGTTATGACCCAAAATCCTAACTTAGGTCGTGATGGCGCCCAACGGCGGGGTTAGGAAAGCCAACACTCAATTTACTAAGGGTTCTTTCTTATTAGATTAAACATTTCAACATATACTCAGATTTTAAAACTTAAAACATAAATCGACAAGGATAATTAGCCAGTTTTTAATCAAAGCAGTCTTGAGAAGGTGTGAGCCAATATATATACAACTCGTAATCCATAATAACTATCACGTGTGTGCCAGGAACTAGTGTCATAATTCATGCGGGCATTCAAACAAAATATACAAAAGATACAATATACAGTCCCACGGTCTGAAAGAGATAGATGGGAAGTAAGCAAAAGAAACCCTATGGTGCTGCCGGAGATCGCCAGGAGAAAGCAACTCACCGTGAAGTCAGGTTTGTCTATAATCAAAATCAAGCTCCTGTCCGACAACCAGATGCACCAGTCTCAAAACCTGTACAATTAAGAACATAAGCGTAGCATGAGTACATAAATATATATGTACCTAGTGTGTATCCCGCCAAACCTCAAAGAGGTAGTGACGAGAGGTCGACATGACACTCACTAAGGTCCAATAATATAATTTAACAGAATATGATGAAAACGGTAGGCATGTAAAGGCAGTGAAGCAACAAATAAATATAAGGCACTGAAATACAAGGAAGTACTGGCAATGAATAACCAATTACTACTTCACTTTCCCCCAAATATCCGTCAAATCAATGTTCATGAATTTAGTAACAAATAAATAATGCGCATACAGGGTCAAGACAACTGGCCGGAGTCATAAGATAGTCATGTTCATGCACTGCTGAGGGTCGAATGGCCCGAACCATAAGTGCACCTTTCCAAAAACAACTCACATCTATGCACTGCCGAGGATCGAACGGCCCAAACCAAAAGTGCATATTTGCCATAAAATCATCCTCTCTATGCACTGCCGAGGATCGAATGGCCCGAACCAAAAGTGCATCTTCCAATCCGTCGTGGCGTATGGCCCGTCCCCATAAGAGTGGGGGAAAACACACTTCGCTCGCGGAATGTAAATTGCGAAGCAGTCACATGCACACACACTATTCCTTTTTAAATTACTTTTCAGTAAACAATTCCTTACAAATTTTCTCAAATTCCATGATCTCAGGGAAATAAGCCGCATGTAACATTTAATTTATTAAAAATATAGTTCATATCAAGTAAAACACAAGCCATGATGTGGGCCTAACTACCCAGACATAATAATAATAGCCGCTAGGTGCGGACTCTCGTCACTTTGTACGTACGTAGCCCCCGCAATTATCACATATAGCATTTAAATCACCTAGGGGGACAGTTCCCTCTTACAAGGTTAGAAAGGAGACTCACCTCGTGTCGAATCTACTCCCCGGACCAAGAACGCGCCCGAAACTCCAAACTCTATACCCGAGGACTCGAAAGTAGCCAAATTTTATACAAATACACCAATTTATGCTCAAAGTATGGAAATTCTCCTACTTATTTAGTAGATTCATCATTCTTGAAAAAAGCCCAAAATTCACCTCGAGCCCGCACGCTCGGATTCCAAAAATTCACGAAGGAACCACTCACCCATAACCTATGGATCGTTAATACATGATTTTTACTTGATTTCATAGCTAATTGACGGGTAATTCTCTAAATTCCCTAAAGCCCTAGGTTACTACCCAATTCTTGATTTTTACAAATTAATAAGGTTAACTTAACTAAGAATTCATGAATTAAACTAACTTTGGGGTAGGATTTACTTACCTCTCAATGGTTGGGTCGTGGAGCCTTTTTCCCAAGCTCTCAAAGTGTTTTAATGGAGGAAGGAATGAAGAAACAAAGAAGAATCCCGTATTTAAGAAACACAGTGCCTGACAGTGGTTCCGCACTTGCGGCTCAAGGACCACACTTGCGGAAATGGACGAGGAAGCCTGGGCCCGCACCTGCGCAGAGGAGACCGCACCCGCGGCTTTCCTCCTGCGGAACTTTGTCCGCACCTACGAGAAATGGGCTGCCCGCTGGAGGTCACACCTGCGAGGCTGGGACCGCAGGAGCGGTCCCGTGCCTGCGACTGGGCCACCGCACCTGCGGTCACACCAGAACATGTGCACCAACAGCTATTTCAGCTGGTTTTTGGCCTTGTGTGGTGTCCGGGAGGCACCTGGGTCCACCCGAGCCCCCGTCCAAATGTACCAACAAATCACAAATCATAATACGTACTCGCTCGAGCCTTCGAAACACTCAAAACAACGCTAAAACTCAAAATCATATCCCAAAACCCCTAGATAATAACTTAAGAACTTCAAGTTCTTGAATTCGATAACAATGCGCCGAACCGACCTATGCTACTCGGAATTCCATTCGGACCTCGATAACACAAAAACAAGTTCCAAACCAATTTCAACTTTAGGAAATTCTTTTTTCTATATTGGGCACCGAAACGCTCCCGGGTCATCCAAAACGCATTCCGAACATACGCCCAAGTCTTAAATCATCATAAGAAGCTACTGGAACCGTCAAAACTCGATTCCGAGGTCCTTTACTAAAAATGTTAACCGAAGTCAAGTTTGTCCTTAAAGGCCAACCTGAAGGAACCAAGTGTTCTAATATTTCTCTAAACACTTATGTATCCCGGACCACCCGCCCCCGCAAGTCATAAATCATAATAAGCAGCAATGAGAAGTTTCATTTAGGGGAACGGGGTCCGATAACGCAAAACAACCAGTCGGATTGTTACATTCTCCACCTCTTAAACAAATTTTCGTCCTCGAACGGGTCTAGAATCATACATGAAGTGCTGAATAAGTGTGGATATCTGCTCCGCATGTCCTCCTCGGACTCCCAGGTCACCTCGTCCACTGGTTGGCCCCTCCACTGGACCTTCACTGCAGACACTCTCTTGGACTTCAACTGGCGATCCTGTCTATCAATAATAGCAACTGGCTCCTCCTCGTAGCCCAACCTCTCATCAAACTGAATAGTGCTGAAATCAACCACGTGAGAGAAGTCAACGTGGTACCTCCAGAGCATGGATACATGAAAAACTGGATGAACTCCTGATAAACTAGGAGGTAAGGCCAGCTCATAAGCAACCTCCCCAACTCGCTTCAACACCTCGAAGGGACCTATAAACCTCGGGCTCAGCTTGTCCTTCTTCCCAAACCTCATATACCCTTCATCGGCGAGACCTTCAACAAAACCTTGTCTCCCTCCATAAATGATACATCATGCGCCCTCTGATCTACGTAACTCTTCAGTCTGGACTGTGCTGCGCGGAGCCTCTCCTGAATCAACTTCACCCTCTCCAAAGCATCCCTCACCAGGTCGGTACCATATAACTTAGCCTCGCCAGGCTCAAACCACCCGGTAGAAAAATGACATCGCCGACCATACAAAGCCTCAAATGGGGCCATCTCGATGCAGGACTGGTAACTATTATTGTAAGCAAACTCGGCCAAAGGAAAGAACTGGTCCCACTGACCCCCGAAGTCAATCACGCATGCCCTGAGCATGTCCTCCAATATCTGAACTGTACGCTCCGGCTGGCCATCAGTCTGGGGTGAAATGCTGTGATGAGATCTATCTGGGTGCCCATCTCACTATGCAATGCTCTCCAGAAGTGCTAGGTTAATTGAGGACCTCTATATGATATAATGGACACCAGCACACCGTGCAACCGGACTATCTCCTGGATGTAGATCTGGGCTAACCTATCAGAAGTATAAGTAGTGGCTACATGAATGAAATGTGATGATTTGCTCAATCTATCCATAATGACCCAAACTGCGTCAACCTTCCACAAAGTCCAAGGAAACCCAACCATGAAGTCCATAGTGATGCGTTCCCATTTCTACTCAGGAATAGGCATCTGCTGAAGTAAGTCTCCTGGCCTCTGGTGCTCATACTTCACCTGCTGACAATTAAGACACCTAGAAACATACTCCACGATGTCTTTCTTCATCCACCTCCACCAGTAATGCTGCTTCAAATCATGATACATCTTCGTAGCACCAGGATGGACAAAATACTGAGAACTGTGTGCCTCCTATAGAATCCTCCCTCTCAGGCCATCGACATTAGGAACACATAAACGGCCCTGAATCCTCTGAACACCATCCTCGCCAATAGTAACCTCCTTGGCACCACCCTGTACCACTGTCTCCCGAAGCTCTGCCAAGCACAGATCATCAAACTGTCGAGCCTTAATTTCACCCAATAACGAAGACTGAGAAACCGCATGCGCTAGAACTTGACGAGGCTCCAAAAGGTCTAACCTCACCAGGCGATTAGCCAAGGACTGAATGTCCAAGGCAAAAGGTCTCTCCTCTGCTGCAATGTAAGCCAAACTACCCATACTCTCTGTCTTCCTGCTCAATGCATCTTCTACCATGTTTGCCTTGTCCGGATGATAAAGAATGGTGATATCATAATCCTTTAACAACTCAAGCCATCTGCGCTGCCTCAAATTAAGATCCTTCTGCTTGAACAAGTGCTGCAAGCTGCAGTGGTCTTTATAAACCTCACATGACACCCATACAAGTAGTGCCTCCAAATCTTAAGAGCATGAACAATCGCCGCCAACTCTAAATCATGCGCAGGGTAATTCTTTTCATGAACCTTCAGCTGGCACGAAGAATAAGCTATAACTCTCCCTTCGTATATCAATAAAAAACCCAAGCCAACGCGTGAAGCGTCACAATACATTGTGTACATCCCCGAAGCGGAAGGTAATATCAGAACTGGTGTTTAGGTCAATGCTGCCTTGAGCTTCTGAAAGCTCACCTCACACTCGTCAAACCATCGAAACGAGGCATTCTTCTGAGTCAATCTAGTCAATGGAGCTGCAATAGAAGAGTACCCCTCCACAAATCGGTGATAAGAGCCTGCTAGGCCCAAAAAGCTCCTGATCTCTGTAGCTGAAGTAGGACGCGGCCAACTCTGACCTGCCTCGATCTTCTGAGGATCAACCTTGATACCCTCTCCAGAACTCACACTTGGAGAACTTAGCATATAGCTTATGTTCCCACAAAGTCTGGAGCACAACTCTCAAATGCTGCTCGTGCTCACCAGGCTACGTGAGTAAATCAAGATGTCATCAATGAAGACAATGACAAAGGAATCAATATACGGCCTGAAGTTCCTATTCATCAAGTCCATGAATGCTGCTGGGGAATTAGTCAAGACAAAGGATATCAGTAGGAACTCATAGTGGCCATACCTCGTACGAAAAGCAGTCTTCAAAACATCTGAGGCCCGATTCTTCGACTGATGATAGCCTGATCTCAAATCAATCCTAGAAAACACCCGAGCACCCTGCAACTGGTCAACCTTGTTCAACTGGCGGTAATCAATACACATCCGCATAGACCCATCATTCTTCTTCACGAATAGAACTGGAGCACCCCACAACGATACACTTGATCTGATGAACCCCTTAGCTAACAAATCGTCAAGCTGCTCCTTCAAATACTTCGGAGCCATACGGTATGGATGAATAGATATAGGTTGGGTTCCTGGAGCTAAATCAATGCAGAAATCAATATCACGATCCGGAGGCATGCCTGGAAGGTCCTACGGAAATACATCAGCAAACTCTCGAACAATTGGCACTGAATCAATCATCGGAGACTCGGCGGTGGTGTCCTGCACATAAGAAAAATAGGCCAGACAACCCTTCTCGACCATATATCGAGCCTTCATGAATGAAATAACCCGGCTGACTGCACTAACTGAGGAACCTCTCCAGTCCTGCCTAGTTGACTTGGGCATGGCTGAAGTAACTGTCTTGACATGGCAATCTAGCACGACATGATAAGGAGATAGCCAATCCATGCCTAGAATAACCTCAAAATTAACCATGTCGAGCAATAAAAGGTTTGCTTTGGTCTCGAACCCACAGAAGGTGACAACACAAGACCGATAGATCCGGTCTACCACCACAGAATCGCCCACGGTAGTGGACATATATATAGGAGAACCCAAGGACTCGCGATGAGCATCAAGGAAATGAAGCAAATAATGCTGAAACATATGAATAGGTGGATCCTGGATGAAATAATATTGAAGCCTCTCTACCACATACTGGGATAATACCTGTGACCACGGCGTCTGAGGCCACTGCATCTGATCTGGCCGGAATGGCATATAATCTAGATGAAGTACCGGAAGGCTGAGCTCCACCAGGGTGAACAGGAGTTTCCTGACCTCCCCCTGACTGGCCTCCACCTCTAGGACGACCCCTGCCGACTTTTCCTGCACCTCTAGGTGGCTGGACTGCTGGTGCTGGACCCATCGGCTGATACCCCTGCTATATGGCCTTGCCTCGATACCTGGGACAATGTCTCCTCATATGTCCTGGATTTCCACACTCATAACAACCTCCGGGTATCATAGCCTATTGCCCCAAAGAGGAACCCTGAATGGTCGGAGAGCGATGTGTACTCTCTGGCACAGCACTAAAGTAGGGACTGTGGAATCTCGGATAACTAGAATAACCACTGGGCGAACTCTGAATGGCTGGAGGGCGATAGGAACGCTCTGGCATGGCGCTGAAATGAGCCCTCGCTGGAACACCTCGGGGAGGTGGTAGAGGTGCTGAATATGGAGGCCTGTTGGGCTGACCTTGCTCTCTGCCTCTCGATCGATAGCCCTCAATCCGATGAGCTATCTCGACCACCAACCGATAGGGAGTACCCATCTCTACCTCTCGATCCATGGTGGCCCTACTATCTGGATGCAACCCAGTCAATAATCTCCACACCCTCTCTGCATCAGTAGGTAGTATCATTAGTGCATGGCGAGACAACTCTTAAAATCTGGCCTCATAATCTGTCACTGACATATGTCCATGCTCTTGCCGCTCAAACTGATACCGCAGCTCTTCCTTCTCAGAGGGTGGGATATATCTATCTAGAAAAATCTGCATGAACTACTCCCAAGTAACAGGAGGAGAATCTGCTAGCCTGCTGAGAATATATGACTGCCACCATCTGCGAGCTCTGCCCTCTAACTAGAAGATAGTGAAGTCCACTCCATGGGACTCTAATATCCTCATATTGTGCATCTTGTCCCTGCACCTGTCAACAAAATACTTGGCATCCTCGCCTCGCTCACCCCCGAAGACTGGAGGGTGCAATCGAGTCCATATATCTAATAAATTCTGCGGACCGCCGTCCGTAGCTGGTCTAGGCTCAGGTGTTGCTGCTACAGGCTGGACTCCACCCATGTGCAGAGTACTGGGGTATGATGTAATGCTGCTGTTTGGCCTGCAGCCTGAGTAGTAGGGGTCTGGACTCCCCATCTTGCCTGAGAAGTGGCAGGATCTGCTGGAAATAAACCATCCTGGGACATAGTGTCCATAAATCTCATCATACGGCCCATGACTGCCTGGAAGCCTGGCACCGTCATGAAGTCTACTGGAGCAGGATCTGCTGGAGGCACCTCGTCCTGCTCCTCTATAATATGGTCCTCTGGTGGCGGAACCGGAATAGCTCTGGGATGACCTCGTCCCCTACCGCGGGCCGATGCCCTCCCCCGGCCTCTGACACGGCCTCGGACAATGGGGGTAGTGGCCCTTACCGGGTCTGGAACATCAGATGCATGCGTCCTCACCATCTCTGAGAGAAAAGAAGAACGAATTTAGTAAATCATCGACTGCACAATAGAGTAAAAAAAGAGATGTTTCTTAATACCCTATAGCCTCCTAAAGATAAGTACAGACGTCTTCGTACCAATCCGCAAGACTCTACTAGGTTGCCCGTGACTCGTGAGACTTACGTGAACCTAGTGCTCTGCTACCATTTTGTCACGACCCAAAATTCTAACTTAGGTCTTGATGGCGCCCAACGGCGGGGTCAGGCAAGCCAACACTCAATTTAATAAGGGTTCTTTCTTATTAGATTAAACATTTCAACATATACTCAGATTATATAACTTAAAACATAAATCGACAAGGATAATTAGCTAGTTTTTAATCAAAGCAGTCATGAGGAGGCGTAAGCCAATATATATACAACCTGTAATCCATAATAACTATCACATGTGTGTCAGGAACTAGTGTCACAAGTCCTGTGGGCAATCTAACAAAATATATAAAAGATACAATATATAGTCCCACTGTCTAAAAGAAATAGACGGGAAATAAGCAAAAGAAACCCCATGGTGCTGCCAGAGATCGCTAGGAGAAAGCAGCTCACCGTGAAGTCAAGTCCGTCTATAATCAAAATCAAGCTCCGGTCCGACAACCAGATGCACCAGTCTCAGAACCTATACAATTAAGTATAGAAGCATAGCATGAGTACATAAATATACATGTACCCAGTAAGTATCCTGCCTAACCTCGAAGAGGTAGTGACGAGAGGTCGACATGACACTCACTAAGGTCCAACAATATAATTTAACAGAATGTGATGAAAATGGTAGGCATGTAAAGGCAGTGAAGCAGCAAATATATATAAGGCACTAAAATCCAAGGAAGTACTGGAAATGAATAACCATTACTACTTCACTTTCCCCTAAATATCTGTCTAATCAATGTTCATGAATTTAGTAACAAATAAATCATGCGCATACAGGGTAAATAAAACCGCCCGGAGTCATAAGATAGTCATGTCCATGCACTGAAAAGGGTCGAACGACCCGAATCATAAGTGCACCTTTCCATAAAGTACTCACATCTATGCACTGCTGAGGATCGAACGGCCCGAACCAAAAGTGCATCTTTCCATAAAATCATCATCTCTATGCACTGCCGATGATCGAACGGCCCCAATCAAAAGTGCATCTTCCAATCTGCCGTGGCATACGACACGTTCCCATAAGAGTGGGGGAAAACACGCTCCGCTCGCGGAATGTAAATTGCGAAGCGGCCACATGGACACACACTATTCCTTTTTAAATTACTTTTCAGTAAACAATTCCTTAAAACTTTTCTCAAATTCCATGATCTAATGGAAATAAGACGCATGTAACATTTTATTTATTAAGCATATATTTCATATCAAGTAAAACACAAGTCATGATGTGGGCCTAACTACCTGGACATAATAATAATAGCCGCTACGTACGGACTCTCGTCACTTTGTACGTGCGTAGCCCCCACAATTATCACATATAGCATTTAAATCACCGAGGGGGATATTTCCCTTTTACAAGGTTAGAAAGGAGACTCACCTCGTGTCGAATTTACTCCCCGGACCAAAAACGCGCCCGAAACTCTAAACTCTACACCCGAGGACTCGAAACTAGCCAAATGTTATACAAATACATCAATTTATGCTCCAAGTATGGAAATTCTCCTACTTATTTAGTATATATTGAGGAAATCCCAAAATTCACCCCCGACCCCCACGCTCGGATTCAAAAAATTCACGAAGCTACCACTCACCCATAACCTAAGGATCGTTAATACATGATTTTTACATGATTTCATAGCTAATTGACCGGTAATTCTCTAAATTCCCTAAAGCCCTCGGTTACTACCCAATTCTTGATTTTTACTAATTAGGAAGGTTAACTTAACTAAGAATTCATTAATTAAACAAACTTTTGGGTAGAATTTACTTACCTCTCAGTGGTTGGGTCGTGGAGCCATTTTCCCAAGCTCTCAAAGTGTTTTAATGGAGGAAGGAATGAAGAAACAATGAAGAATCCCATATTTAAGAAACACACTGCCTGACAGTGGTTCCGCACCTGCGGCTTAAGGACCGCACCTGCGAGCAAAGGCTCGCACCTGGGGAAATGGACAAGGATGCCTGGACCCGCACCCGCGGCTTCGCTCTTGCGGAACTTTGTTCGCACCTGCGAGAAATGGTCTGCTCGCTGGGGGTTGCACCTGCTAGGATGGGACCGCAGGAGCTGTCCCGCACCTGCGACTTGGCCACCGCACATGCGGTCACATCAGAACAGGTGCACCAGCAGCTATTTCAGCTGGGTTTTGGCCTCGTGTTGTGTCTGGGAGGCACCTGGGCGCACCCGAGCCCCCGTCCAAACGTACCAACAAATCCCAAATCATGATACAGACTCTCTCGAGCCTTCATAACACTCAAAACAATACAAAAACTCAAAATCACATCCCAAAACTCCTAGAATCATAACTTAAGAACTTCAAGTTCTTGAATTCTATAACAATGCGCCGAATCGACCTATACTATTCGGAATGATACCAATTTTGCAGGCAAGTCATAAATAACATAACGGAACTATTCCCGGTCTCGGAATTCCATTCAGACCTCGATAACACAAAAACAAGTTCCGAACCAAATTTCCACTTTAGGAAATTCTTATTTCTATATTGGGCGCCAAAACGCTCCCGGTCATCCAAAACCCATTCCGAACATAGGCCCAAGTCCGAAATCATCATACGAAGCTAGTGAAATTGTCAAAACTCGATTCCAAGGTCGTTTACTAAAAATGTTGACCAAAGTCAAAGTTGGCCTTAAAGGCCAACCTGAAGGAACCAAGTGTTACAATATTGCTCTAAACACTTCTGAATCCCGGACCACCCGCCCCCGCAAGTCATAAATAAGAATAAGCCGCTATGGGAAGTTTCATTTAGGGAAATAGGGTCCGATAACGCAAAACGACCGATCGGGTCGTTACATCTGAACTGTTTTCCCAAAACTGATTCAACTCTTTCAAGCACTATATTCCACTCCTACTATTAGAATACATAGGATCCTTCTCCTTCAATGTGTGTGTTGACTAGGAATCCATGAGATTCCTCCGAACTCTGTCACACTAGGGCTGGCTTTTCCACACCTCACAAAAATGACTTCTTTATTTGAAGGATCTTGGTGTGAGCATTTCCCGGGGTCCTTGAGGCCCTTGGGAACTTTGACACACCAGGATACCCCTATTGGACATCATGACACTCTGGCACCTTGAACGGTTTGAAAGTATGGTATTTCCAAGTTCACTTTGGGCCTATTCAGGCTCCCTATAGCATAACTTTAATTTATTATATAATGGTCTGTAATAATGATCCTTGTAAACAGATATTTGGGGATATTAGTAAAAGGGAAGGGATTTTCATATAATTTTTATGGGGGCAGTTGGGTAGAAATCATGCTCTTAGGATTACTATGACTATTTACTTGTATTAGGAATCATGCTCTTAGGATCATTTGTGCATTAGAAAATATGTCCATAGGCATCATATCGTTTGTTCTAAAACGTCTGCTTTTCTAAAAGATGCTGCATACAGCATGCCTGCTTAGAAATCCTATCACTAGGTTGTTATTAATTCTGCCTAATAATCATGTTCATAAAGTTATCCTTTATGCATTAGAAAACATGTTTTTGGACTTATATTGCACTCGCCTGAATACTACGCCTATGTCTGGATAGTATAAAAAAATAGTCCCAACACCTAGATATCGTGCTTATAGAGATAAATGTATAAAATTAGTTATGTAATGTTCAACACCTAGACAGCATGCCTATAGGACATCATGAAATCAGACTACCTGTTTAGAATCGCTTCTTAGTATTAAGATTGTGATTAACATTTAGATATCATGTTTATAGGACATCTCGTATCCACGCCTAGGCAAGCATGTAGGCTAATTGAAAGCTTGCAAATTGTAAAATTGTGCTTTGTTTTATTATTTGTGAACTGTCCAGATTCAGCAAGTCCTAAAATCAGTAGGCAAACTGATTAGGTTTCTATCACTTTGCCTTAACACAATGCTGCATATTCTCTATTTGTCATGCTCATCTAGATATCTGTTCTAGGACTTTTCTGAAACATCTGAAATCTTGTTGTTTGAGACGTGCTAATTAACTTTTTATTTGTGGAGGTAAACATGAGCCCCTTAATTGTTCTTTACTTGACAGTCCTATATGTTCTTTGTTGTTGCTTAGATTTTCTCCTTTAAGCACCTCAGGAGAGTCTCGAACTGCCTAAATTAGAGGTCCTAAACACATCCAAGGCCATAAGGAAGGGACGGGTAATGCACGCTTAGAGTTCGTCTGATTAAAACTGCTTATAATCGCTAAGGGGAGGGTAATTGGGTAGTAAAGGATATGATCACTTGTGCGCTAATGCAACGTGTAACCCCTCTAGTTGAGGAAGGTTTACCGGGTATTGCACAGATGTGATCCTATAGGATAATAAACCTAGGCACTCCCTTATTCTTGTTTTTAATAATCTCTATGTGCTTAAATTGTTTTATTTTCTTAATAACTAATTTAAAAAATGAGTCTGGTCGGGACCCACCATTGTGGACCTCGGGGGGTGCCTAACACCTTCCCCTCGAGGTAATTTCAAGCCCTTACCTAATCTCTGGTAATGCTTTATATGAGTTACTTACATTAGGTGCCCTAACGCACCTTAAATCCGTTAGGTGGCGACTATTCAATTTCCATACCCCTTTCCTAAAAGGAAAAGAAGTTGTCCCAAAATGTCGAAACCCTGACTCCGTGAGGAAAAAGGGGGTGCGTGGCACTAAGCACTGTCCCGAATCTGGCATAAGGCTAAGCAAGACCTTCTCTTTGCATGGGACTAACCACTATCCCGAATCCCACGCGAGACTAAGCACTGTCTCTCTTGCATTATTCTCTTCTCTCGCGCTAAGCTCTACCCTCAACTTCATACAAGACTAAGCCTTGTCTTGTTACTTCTAGCATCATGTCTTTGCACCTTATAGGCTGAAATATCGCCAACTTATCCGAAGGTGCCATAGTATGAAGGCACCATCCTCATAGCCGGAAGACACCGTGCCATGGCCTGAGGATCTCTTAAACTTGCATATCATTATTCAAAGGCGTCATGGTTCGGAGGAACCATTTTCATGCCCGAGAACATCATTTCATGGCCTGCGAATCCCTTACCGCACAATTCATGGCCCGGGATGTCATGGTCTAAGAACCTCATCCTTAACCGTCCAAAGACAATTTTCATGGTCCGAAGTGAATTTGCATCATGTCTAAATTCACGCAAATTTATACGTATATGATGGCAGTACATCTTCTAATTTGCAGGTGACCCGGTGAGTAACCATTATTCCAACATGAGCAATCCCGCTCCAGTTCCTTCATACTATTTCAAACCTGACAACTCACCATAACTGTTTCACCTATTCAAAACCTTGTATCCGTCCTTGTGTCAACTTCATATGTTTATTCCACTGAAGAATCTAGAACTATACACGGCCTGATTCCTGTAAAACCAAGGATATGTAGGCAACTCGGAAATCGGAGTGCGGCCTATATCTCTCAGATCACTTTATTCGGTCAAAATTGGCCATCATATCTTTACCCAACAACTCTTTCATCCTTCCGGGGTAAAGAAGGGCAGTTGTTGATACCCAATTTTTCCCTATATTATTTCCAAAATGCATATATACTTTCAAAACAATGCTTGAGCATCAATTAATATTTTTCCATAATTTTCCGTAATTTTAAAAAGGATTTCTAACTAATTTATTCCATTATTTTACTGTCCAAATAATTACATTTTGCATCAAAAATGATTTTATAATAATTTTATTATCTATATTTATATTAAGTTTTAATTATTTTATGCATAATTATATTTACGTCTTTAGGTTATAATTGCAATAACTTTGCAATAATAGCCCATGTGTGCATAATTACTTGATTTTACACGAAAATGAGTTTTTATATTTTTATAATATTAAGTAATTATTTTAAATCATTTTCATGCATAAATAGATTGTTTTAATCATTTATTAGATATTTTTATAAATTATTTTATCAAATCAATTGGGTATTCAACATATAGCCTCTTTTAAT
>ML415521.1:15799-49609 GCA_005239525.1 Nicotiana knightiana | reverse complement strand
AAATCGAAAATGGGATTCAAACCCTCGAAGTTGATATTTTTTGCCGAGTAATTCTGTACCTGCAGACCTTCTGTCGCAGGTGCGGATTCCACTTAAAATCCCAAGTCCCGCTTGTGCAATCAGGTGGTTGCACCTGCGGGCCCTTGCCCGCTTCTGCGATCCTTCCCGCTCCAGGCTACTTCTGCTCTTCCTCTTCCGCATCTGCAGATGCGCAGATGCGCTACCAGCCCAGCCTGGCCCTGCTCGCATCTACGTCCTCCTCTTCGCTTCTGCGGGTCCGCACCTACGGACTCCCCACTGTAGGTGTGAAACACTAGAACACCAAACAACTCAATAACCTTCTAACTCCAAAACTTGGTCTGTTAACCACTCGAAATCAACCTGAGGCCCCCAGGACCTCAACTAAACATACGAAAAGTCATGTAACCCATTACTAACTTAGTCGAACTCTCAAATCAGCCCAAACAACATCAAAACACGGATTACACACGGATTCAAGCCTAATGAACTTCTAAAATTCCAAATTCCACAAACAACGTTGAAACCTATCAAACCACGTCTGATTGACCTCAAATTTTGCACACAAGTCATAAATGACACGTCAAACCTACTCAAATTTCCGAAAATCCAATCCAACCTCATATCAAAATTTTCACTGCCGGTCAAATTCGCCAAAATTCCAACTTTCGCTAATTCAAGCCTAATTCTTCTACAGACCTCCAAATCACATTCCGGATGCGCTCCTAAGTCCAAAATCACCTAACGGAGCTAAAAAACCATCAAAATATAAATCCGAGTCCGTTTACACATAAGTCGATATCCGGTCAACTTTTCCAACTTAAGCTTCCATTTAAGAGACTAAGTGTCTTAATTCACTCTGAAATCACTCCAGACCCGAACCAACCAATCCTGCAAGACATATAACAATTATAAAGCACAAAAGAATTAGAAAATGGGGGAACGAGGCTATAACTCTCAAAACTACCGGCCGAGTCGTTACATTAAATCTCAAATTGTAATAAATTTGGTGAAGATTCAAAGAAACTGGGTTGGAATTTTTGCACAAATATTAAGCTAGCGTTTGGCCATAGATTCCCAAATTTGTTTTAAAAAATCTGATTTGGGTGAAGTTTGATTTGAAGATGAAAATATGTTTGGACATCATTTTTCAAAGCATATTTCACTGTTAAAAAAAACAAAAACAAAAAGCTGACTTATACCCATAAGTTCTAAAAATTACTCCCTTCGTTTCAATTTAGATGAGGTAGTTTGACTCGGCACCGAATTTAAGGGGAAAAAAGAAGATTTTTGAAACATGTGGTCTTAAAAATTTAAAGGGTCAAAGCTTTGTGGGACCATGACATTTGTGTGGTTATAAAAGCTATTCATTAAGGGTAAAATAGTAAAATGAAGAGTTTAAAATTGAATTATTTTCAATTAAAGAAATGTATCTTTCTTTTTGGAACGGACTAATAAGGAAAATGTGTCAGCTAAATTAAAACAGAGGGAGTATAAAAAATACCAACAACACCAAACAAACAAACTTGCTAATCCTGTATATGCAGAACCTTCATCGATGCCATCCATTATCATTATCACAAACCATAGTCCCCACCATAGATGAGTGTGGCCCAAAATCATCAATTTTACAATGAACTACATAATACACTGTCCTAAAAATCTACCCTGATATTTAATATCAATTTCTAATAATAAAATCACTAGCTACTACAATTCATCAAATTGCAATAATATTACCAGATCCATCAGTCCAAAAAAAAAATGATAGTAACTAGCTGGTGAATAAGTTGGGTCATAATAGGTGCTGCTCTTTTTATAAAATACAAAAGTTTGGAGTAATTTTTTTAATTGTTAAGAAATTCAAAGGTAATATTTTGGGCCAAAAACATGTGTAGAGCTAGTTTTGGGATTTGAGAATTTTGTTTCAAAATCTGCCAAAATTTGTATAAAATATATAAACAAATAGGTTTTATCAAAAATATTGGGAAAAACTTGGCAAAATCTATGGCGAAACAGGGATGAAGAGCAATGTTGGTTTTCCAGATTTTTGACTTCTGTCTCTCTTTTTGCCTTCGGGTTACGGGTCTTAACTTGGGGGTCAGTATTGGATGTTTTTTTTATAATGGGGGTAGGTTTTCTAATGGGGAGCTACCACGTGGCACTCAATCCAAATGGGGGTATTTTTGAAGAAAAGTATAACAATAGGGGCTTAAACAACCAGATAGTATAACGGAGTACAAATCTAAACAATATTTAAAAATAGAGTGATATATGACATTTTTTCGAATAGTAAATGCTTAAATTGTTTGATAAATATAAAATATTTTCTAATAGTATTTTGTAGGAAATAAAAATATCATAATAAAACAAATAAAAAGAAATCATGAGGCATCATGGCAAAAGAAGCACGAGGCATCATGGCAAAAGAAGCATGAGGCAACATGGTACCTTATGGGATTTGATTTCTATAAATAGTATGTCATATTTGTGTTGAAAGGGGGAAGATCATATGTAACGACCCGACTGGTCGTTTTGAGCTCTAGTGCGTCGTTCAACGGTTTGAGGCCGTGAGCAGCTTTGTTTCAGGTATTATGACCCGTGGGCATGGTCGGAATTGAATTTCAGGAAGTTTAAGGTTGGTTTGTAAAGAAAATTCTCATTTCAGAAGAATTAAGTTGGAGAAATGGACTAAGATTGGAATTTCGAGTAAACGACCTCAGAATCAGCATTTGAGGGTTCCTGCAGGTTCGTATGATGATTTTGGACTTGGGCGTATGTCGGGGTCGGGTTTTGGATAACCCGTGAGCGTTTCGATGCATATTGTGGAGGTCATCATTTTTGAAGAAATTATCCTAAGTTTGGCTTGAAGCACATTTCAGTGATGTCGATGTCCGTTTGGATTCTGAGTCTGGGAATAGCTCTGTATGGTGATTCTGGAGTTGGGAGCGAGATCGGAAGTGAATTGGGATGTCCGTAGGTCATTTGAAGTCATTTGGCTAAAGATAGAAATTTGAAGTTTTTTTTGAGAAATCTGACCGGAAGTGGAAATTCCGACATCGAGGTCGGAATGCAATTCCGAAATTTGGAGCAGGTCTGTAATGTCAAATATTACTTGTGTGCAAAATTTGAGGTCAATCGGACGTGATTTGATAGGTTTCAGCGTCGGATGTTGAAGTTGGAATTTCTAAGTTCATAAAGTTTGAATTTTAGTGCAATTCGTGATTTCGGCGTTGTTTGATGTGATTTCGAGGCTCGAATAAGTTTGAATGAGGTATTGGGACTGGTTGGTAGTTTTGGTTGAGGTCACGGGGGCCTCGGGGGCCTCGGGCGTGTTTCAGATGCTCAACGGGTTAATTTTTTGCCTTGACAGGGTTGCTGGTTTTCTGGTGTGAGTGCAGCAGGTATTTACTCTATGTGATCGCGTGAGTGGGTGTGCGATCACATAGAAGGATTTTGAGGCTGCTTGGATTGGGCCTGTGCGATTGCGGGTAGTTGTTTGAGATCACATAGAAGGATTTGTGAAGGCTGCTGGGTTGTCCTATGCGATCACAGGGTCTTGTGTGCGAACGCACAAAGGAAAAGGGAGCTGGGGGCCTGGGGGCCCTTTGGCCTATGAGAACGCGGGTAGGGGACCGCGATCGCGGAGTGTTGGCTTGAGGAAGATCTGCGAACGCGTTCGTGGGCATGCGAACACATAGAGTATTTGGGGCCTGGGCAGGGCAGTGTTTAAAAACAGGTTCTTGGCTCATTTCTTCTGTTTTTCATCTTGGCATGGCGATTTTGGGAGACTTCAAAGAGGTATTTTAATCATACATATCAAGGTAAGTAAATTCCTCCCATTTTTAAGTTAAATACAAGATTATATGCATGGATTAGACATGGAAATTGGTAGGAAATTGGGAAATCTTAAAGGAACCTAGAAAGTGGTAATTTGGGTTTTAGCCACGAATTTGAGCATGAAATCAGATTAAATCGTATATTTGAGTTAGTAAGGCTATGGATAGAATATATCTTCGAAACATTTCGGATTCCGGGCGCGTGGGCCTGAGGGCATTTTGGTTATTTGACTAAGCGGGGTTGGGAAATTGTATAATTTGGAATTGTTGCAAATATTAGAGTATATTTTCATTGGTTTGCCGTTATTTGGATAGTGTTGTGGCGTTGTGCGTCCGTTGGAGTCGTGGGAAGAGCTTGGAAGCCGATTATGGAATTTCGGAGCCAAGTAAGTCTCCTTTCTAACTTTGTGAGGGGGAATTGTCCCCCTAGGTGAATTAATTAAGTATGTTCTACTATCTTCGGGGGCTACGTACGTACGAGGTGACGAGAGTCCGTGCGTAGCTACTATTATGCCATGTCCGGGTAGTCTAGGACCCACTAGCATTCCTCATGTGTTGTACCTGTAATCCTGCCTGTAATATTAAATTGCTAATATAATCGAAATCGTAATTGAATAGCTGAAGAAGACTAGAGTTCATTTTCTTAATCATCTAGAAAGAGAATTGATTCCTCTATGGATAATTGTGTACCCGATAGGGTTATATTATGGAAATATCATTAAACTTGGTAAATGAGTTTCTAAACAAAGATTTAAGAGCTATATTTCATGGCCCTTTAAAAAGAATTTTACCACTTTTCTGAGAAAACTGCTTTCTTGATTACATACAAGATTATATGCATGGATTAGGCATGGAAATTGGTGGGAATTTTGGAAATTATTGAAGAACCCTAGAAAATGTAAATTTGGAATTTAGCCACGAATTTGAGCATGGAATGTAGAGTAAATGGTATGATTGAACTAGTAGAGTTATGGGTAGAATGTATCTTTGAGAATTTTGAATTTCCGGGCACGTGGGCCCGAGGGCATTTTGGTCATTTCTCCGAGCGGGGTTGGGAAAGTATATAATTTGAATTTTTTATGATTATTAAGATGAATTTTTATTGTTTTGCCGTTATGTGGTAGTTTTGGGGCGTTGTGCGTCCGTTGGATTCATCGGAAGGGCTTGGAGGCCGGTTATGGAATCTCGGAGCGAGGTAAATCTCCTTTCTAACTTTGTGAGGGGGAATTGTCCCCCTAGGTGAATTAATTCAGTACATGCTATTGTCTTCGGGGGCTACGTACGCACGAGGTGACAGGAGTCCGTGCGTAGCTACTATTTTTCCATGTCCGGGTAGTCTAGGACCCACTAGCATGCCTTACGTGTTGTACCTGTAATCCTGCCTGTAATATTAAATTGCTAATATAATCGAAATCGTAATTGAATATCTGAAGAAGACTAGAGGTCATTTTCTTAATCATCTAGAAAGAGAATTGATTCCTCTGTGGATAATTGTGTACCTGATAGGGTTATATTACGAAAATATCATTAAACTTGGTAAATGAGTTTCAAAACAAAGATTTAAGAGCTATATTTCATGTCCCTTTAAAAAGAATTTTACCACTTTCTTGAGAAAACTGCTTTCTTGATTACATACAAGATAATATGCATGGATTAGGCATGGAAATTGGTGGGAATTTGGGAAATTATTGAAAAACCCTAGAAAATGTAAATTTGGAATTTAACCACGAATTTGAGCATGGAATGTAGAGTAAATGGTATGATTGAACTAGTAGAGTTATGGGTAGAATGTATCTTTGAGAATTTCGGATTTCTGGGCATGTGGGCCCGAGGGAATTTTGGTCATTTCTCCGAGCGGGGTTGGGAAAGTATATAATTTGAATTGTTTGTTAGTATTAGGATGAATTTTTATTGCTTTGCCGTTATGTGGTAGTTTTGGGGCGTTGTACGTCCGTTGGAGTCATCGAAAGGGCTTGGAGGCCGGTTATGGAATCACGGAGCGAGGTAAATCTCCTTTATAACTTTGTGAGGGGGATTTGTCCCCCTAGGTGAATTAATTCAGTACATGCTTTGTGAGGGGGATTTGTCCCCCTCTGTGGATATTTGTGTACCTGGACTGAGTTGTATTATGGAATATCATTTAACTTGACAAATGAGTTTCAAAACAAAGACTTAAAAGCTATATTTTGATGTTCCTTTAAAAAGAATTTTACCACTTTCCTGAGAAAAACTGTTTTCTTGATAAAATACGGATTTATTATGTGGATATGTGTAACTTTGGGTGCCTGAGTCACATGTATGATTCGCGAGCAGGATGACCCTGTATTTGTGTGTGTATTCATATGAGCACCTGATTCGCAGGTATGATTCGCGAGCAGGCTAGCTGTATTATTTTTAACCGCGTCGCATGATCAATTCGCGAGCGGGGTAGATAGATGCATCTATGGTTCGAGCCGTTCGACCGTTCGGCAGTGCACAATTTATTATTGTTGGTCTGCCGTTCGACCCTCGCCATTTCTTGCGCATGATGTTTACTGCGTATTTGCTGTGATTTTGCCTGATTAATGGCCTGAAATTTTAAGTTGTCAATTGAAATGACAGAGACTTAAAGTTATTAAAGATTTTTTGAAAGAAGTTGTTCCTTCCCATTGATTAAATTGTTATTTGATTAAATCACCCATGATGATTAATTGTTATTAATATGACGAAGAATTAAAGTGTTAAATGTGGAAAGAGTTGATAATAATTACTCCCGATTTTAATAGTTTGCCCATGATATTCATGCTTAGTGTCATGCTTGAATATTCTAAATTGACTTTTAGCAAATGTCTAATTTGACCTCTCGTCATACCTCTCTGAGTTTAGGCGAGCGGCTTACTGAGTACACGTTGTTTTTGTACTCATGCTACAATTGCTGTGCATTTTATTGCACATGTACTTTCATAGCAATGTGGAGGATTCGGAGACGTAGGCGAGCTGCATCATCCGGAGGTGATTCGCAGCTGACAGAGTCTCCCTCGTATTGTATTTATTTTCATTTTAAATTTCCTTGTCCAACTTGTATTTCGGACAGTCTTTGTGATGATTGTATAAATTCTTAGAAATTGCTCATGTACTTGTGACACAAGGTTTTGGGATGTGCTGGGATATATTTTGCTAAAGTGTAATAAACCATTGTTTTACTTAACAGATTTTATTTAGTTAATATGTAATAAAGTGAAAGGAAATGTTTTTCATAAATGTTAAAACCGGAAATTTATTTCAATTAATTAGTGATTGGCTTGCTTGACAATGATGTCCGGCGCCATCACGATCTTAGGGATTTTGGGTCGTGACAAGATGGTATCAGAGCACTAGGTTCCCTTAGGTCTCACGAGTCATGAGCAAGTCTAGTAGAGTCTTGCTCGGTATGGAGATGTCTGTACTTATCTTCGAGAGGCTGCAGGGCTGTTAGGAGTACTTACCTTCTTGATTCCTCATCGTGTGATTCGATTCCCTTAAGGCTTATCCCTTAAGCGCTTGCTATGAATCGGGAAATTGAGGAATTGAATGGGGCTATGAATGTAATTCGAGATGTTTCCATGTGTAATTGGTTGGGCTGTTGTTATGGTCCTGCAAAGGAATAATATGTTGTTTCAGCTCAGTAGCTGTGTTTCTGAGAGTCTTAGGCTGTGCTCAGGTAATGATGATGCTTGCGATTGGTTGTCGCGTGATGTCATTATGATGATATAATGCTTTCCCTATGTTGGGGGTGATGAATGGTTTGAAGGGAGGTCTTCTCAGAGCTTGATTTTGAGATTTCGGTGTTTTTTTCCGGCAGGGGAAAGGCATTTGGATTATGAATGGTCCGGTTGGGGTTGATAAAGTAGTAAGACTTGGTGTCTTCAAGTGAGGTGGGATATGCACCTGTGACGTGAAGTCATCGTCATTGATCGAATGGAATGTGTTAAGTTTGTCGGTGCTATGGTTTCTTCGGTTGTGTAAGGCCAGAGTATTGAGAAGAAGTATTGAAGAATGCGGTTGGAAGAGATTGATCCTGAAGTGAGGCTAGGCGGTGGTTCCATTTCTATGAGGCCAGGTGTAAGAAGCAGAAGTCGAGCAGTCGCAAAGTGGGGGAGCGGCAGCATATCTTGGAATTTGAAGATATTGTCGCGCATCTAATGGATGTCCATAAGGAGCAGACATACTAGTAAAGTTGGTAAATGAAGCAGGGCGTAGGATGGGGTATTGAAATCGCATAGAGTGTGCAGTTCAGGGTCGTTGGAAGGTGTTCGCGGGTGATTTCACAGGTGGGTTATCTCTTATGAATGGGTTAGCGGTGGCATGGTTGGCAAGTCGCTGTGAGAGGTCCTAGTGGCTATTCGGTAGGAGGCAGAATGTGTGAGTGATGCTAGAGAATTTGAGCATTTAGGGAGTGATAGCAAGGGAATTTGGAAGAACTAGACGGACTGGTTGAGCAAGATCATGTTAACAAAGGAGAAAGGATCTCGACAGGGTCTAGAGTGGTGCAAGGAGTAGCTTCGGTCTAAGTGGGGGAGTCCCACCATCTGCAGTTGGTTGTAGGATTGTCTTCTCATGGGGTTGCTGATTGTCGGCGTGTTGGCAATTTATCGCAGCTAAGGGAAAGAAGTAAAATGGTGATTGTGCGTGGGATTTGATGAATGTGTGCAAAAGTTGGCCCTGTCAGACCGGGATTAGGCTTTGGACGGTTCAAAATTTATGCTTAAGGCATAGGCGAGTTGTAAGGATAGTGACCCGGTCACGTGTTTCATTGAAAATGGTGTTCATGTGCTAAGAGAGCCTTGGAGTTGATTGTATTTGGGACCAGTCAGAGTGGGTGACTCTCAATAGCGATCCTAGTGAATTCAAAGTTAAGAATGTGGCGTTTAAGGGTTTCAGGAAGCAGTATGATCGAGAATCGAGCTTTTGCAGAGTAATTTCTGAGAAAAAAAGGATGGTTAGAATGTTCTATGATATGTTTCAGCATGCAGGATAATATTGGAGGAGTGAGAGAAATAAACTCTGGATCGTCGAAAGATTATCAGGAGGGTATGAGACGGGTTGCGGGATTTAGGCAACATAGTCTCGTGAATCAAGGTCACTCGGGATGAGTGAGGGTTGAGTTTGCTATGAGTTGAAGGAAGTTGCTATTATTCCTGAGGCAATTGAAGATGATTAAAAGAAAATAGATTGATTAGCCATGGTTGAAATGTCACATTTGTGGCAGTGATCAGTTTCTTCGATGTGATTAAGTTAGGCATGTGGTTTATGCCGGTGTGTGCGGGGCTTGTCGGCCATCGTAATGGATTTCATGTGGGAGCATTTGAGTGCTATGGCTTGTCAGGTGTAGGCGGATTCCGGAAGGGTTATGGTGGTATAGACTAGTACTTAAGGATTTGCATGTTGGGTGATTGTGGAAATTCACTCGTGTGTTGAGATGGTACTCTTGAATTGAGTTAAGTAAAAGGTTTCTATATGATGAAGTGTTCACCCTATTGGTGGTTCAGAAGTTATGACGGAGTTCTTGCGTTACCTCATATTGGCATGTTAGGTGCGGTAAGCAGTATGTAACTGGGAGTAAGAATCGAGATTGCGGTTCGGTGTTAATAAGGATGTCATGACCTCGGAAGAGCAAGAAAAAAAAAGGGATTTGAAAGTTCAGAGTAAGCTGGTGTTATCTTCAGTGTCACCTAATATTGATATTCGGTGGAAGAGGCTTTGTACCCTGGTCATGGGTTCTTGATGTGTCTTGTTGCCTTGTGTGGAAGGTCGTGGAAGCATGACCGCGAAAGGATTGTATAAGTGTGACATGTAGTCACTTGATGGATTGAAGATTTGGACTGAGTATAAAGAAGTGTAATATTTTTTATTTGAGAATATATGCCTGGAGGGCGTTCGGTTCAGTTGATTGTGGATTATGGGGTGTTTGTCCCGGCTATGATGGTTGTTCTCGCGTATTATGAGAGAAAGTGGGTTAATGTGGACTCAGGTAAAGATATTAGCTTAGTTTGGTGCGAACAAGGTAGGCTCGATGCTTGTGGATGGATTCAAATATGATTATGGGCTTCATGTGAGGCATATATGTTCATTTCAGTATAGCGCTCCTCAAGGAGGGTTGTTGGGATATCAGGTGTTGTTCCATCTTCGTCAAATCCAGGTAATATTGTGATTTGTGTCGTGTGAGTTGTGAGACGGCTTGATAATTCCTATGTGTTGAGGTCCCACGTAGTGGGGATGTTATGTGAGCAGGATAGCTCTTGCGATCCAGAGTGTATATATATATCGCACATCATTTGTGTTTGAGTTTTGGTGCATACGGCTTTATCAGTCTCCCCAGGATGGTATTATGCACTTAGCGTGCTTATGATCGATATTTAGTAATTTGTAATAGTGAGCAAATCAGCTCCGGATTTATATCTTCTTATGTAAATTTTATGTGTGGATTGGGTGGCACTCCGCCACAGGTATGTTATTTGGATCGGGTTGCACGCCGCAATCGTGTGACGATGAGAAGGGTTAATGTATAATTATTTTCTTATGTTTTACTTCCTATTTTATGAGAAAAGTTCATATTAGTTGCGTGAGTTGAATAGTCCCTTCCTGAGTCATTTCTTATCTATCATGTTCGAGTTATGGCCTATCGGCATGATGTGGTATCATGTGAGGTTGTTGGTCATGTTTCAGGTGATTTGTTGTCTGAGCAGTTCACACTGAGTGAGACGAGATTTTCGGATCAGGGATCAGTACGATAAGGTTATGTGAAATGTATATTAAAGAACAAATACCATTATTCAGGTTCATAATGAGGTGATGATTCTAGTCAAGAGGAGATATTCAATGATTTGTTAACTCTGCAGTTGGGTATGAATTTCTGCACATCTCCTCCGTTGTGGTGGTATCGTCAACATTATAGCAGGATGCATGTATACATATCATGCGGTGCATTAGGAGCATCATATTCGTGGAATTTTGGCTATTAAGGTTCAGGGAACGTCATTGTGGTTAGAGGGTGAATTTTGTGGTGCATGGTGCTAATTCAGCAAAGGTATGCAGTCATGTTCTGGTATATCGTGTGGTGGTTGATACGGTATTTATATGTTGGAAGTAGGTCTGGCAGAAAATTTCCAGTGTTGGAACTAGATTCTGAGCTTATTATATGGATAAAAGAAGAAATCTTCAGATTTGATCAAGCTAATGTGCTCAACTGGGTTGTGATAGCACCGGGCAGGTGCACGAGGTGTTAAACAGTAGTTTCAGATAACTCCAGAGCAATTCTTACCATGTTCGAGGACGAACGTCGGTTTAAGTGGGGGAGAATGTAACGACCCGACCGATTGTTTTGAGCTCTAGCGCGTCATTCAGCAGTTTGAGTCCGTGAGCAGCTTTTCAGGTATTATGACCCGTGGGCGTGGTCGGAATTGAATTTCAGGAAGTTTAGAGTTGGTTTGGAAAGAAAATTCTCATTTCAGAAGCCTTAAGTTGGAGAAATGGACTAAGATTGGAATTTTGAGTAAACGACCTCAGAATCAGGATTTGAGGGTTCCTGCAGGTTCGTATGATGATTTCGGACTTGGGCGTATGTCCGGGTCGGGTTTTGGATAACCCGGGAGCGTTTCGATGCATATTGTGGAGGTCAGCATTTTTGAAGAAATTTCCTGAGTTTGGCTTGAAGCGCATTTCAGTGATTTTGATGTCCATTTGGGATTACGAGTCTAGGAATAGCTCCGTATGGTGATTCTGGAGTTGGGAGCGCGATCAGAAGTGAACTTGGATGTTCGTAGGTCATTTTGAAGTCATTTGGCTAAAGATAGAAATTTGAAGGTTTTTTTGAGAAATCCGATCGGAAGTGGAAATTTTGATATCGAGGTCGGAATGCGATTCCGAAAGTTGGAACAGGTCCATAATGTCGAATATAACTTGTGTTTAAAATTTGAGGTCAATCAGACGTGATTTGATAGGTTTCGGCGTCGGATGTTGAAGTTGGAATTTCTAAGTTCATAAAGTTTGAATTTTAGTGCGATTCGTGATTTCGGCGTTGTTTGATGTGATTTCGAGGCTCGACTAAGTTCGAATGAGATATTGGGACTGGTTGGTAATTTTGGTTGAGGTCTCAGGGGCCTCAGGCGTGTTTCGGATGCTCAACGGGTCGATTTTTTCCTTGAGAGGGTTGCTGGTTTTCTGGTGTGAGTGCAATGGGTATTTTCTCTATGCGATCGCGTGAGTGGGTGTGCGATCGCATATAAGGATTTGGAGGCTGCTTGGATTTGGCCTGTGCGATTGCGGGTAGTTGTTTGCGATCGCATAGAAGGATTTGTGAAGGCTGCTGGGGTTTCCTATGCGATCGCAGGAACTGGTGTGCGAACGCACAGAGGAAAAGGGAGCTGGGGGCCTGGGGGCCCTTTGGCCTATGAGAACGCGGGTAGGGGACCGCGATCACGGAGTGTTGGCTTGAGGAAGCTCTGCGAACGCGTTCGTGGGCATGCGAACACAGAGAGTATTTGGGGCCTGGGCAGGGCAGTGTTTCAAAACGCGTTCTTGGCTCATTTCTTCTATTTTTCATCTTGGCATGGCGATTTTGGGAGACTTCAAAGAGGGATTTTAATCATGCATATCAAGCTAAGTAAATTCCTCCCGTTTTAAAGTTAAATACAAGATTATATGCATGGATTAGACATGGAAATTGGTAGGAAATTGAGAAATCTTAAAGGAACCTAGAAAGTGGTAATTTGCGTTTTTAGCCACGAATTTGAGCATGGAATTTAGATTAAATCGTATATTGAGTTAGTAAAGCTATAGATAGAATATATCTTCAAAAAATTTCGGATTCCGGGCGCGTGGGCCCGAGGGTATTTTGGTTATTTCACTAAGCGGGGTTGGGAAATTGTATTATTTGGAATTATTGCAAATATTAGAGTATATTTTCATTGGTTTGCCGTTATTTGGATAGTGTTGGGGCGTTGTGCGTCCGTTGGAGTTGTGGGAAGAGCTTGGAAGCCGGTTATGGAATTTCGGAGCCAAGTAAGTCTCCTTTCTAACTTTGTGAGGGGGAATTGTCCCCCTAGGTGAATTAATTAAGTACGTGCTACTATCTTTTGGGGCTACGTACGCACGAGGTGACGGGAGTCCGTGCGTATCTACTATTATGCCATGTCCGAGTAGTCTAGAACCCACTAGCATGCCTCACGTGTTGTACCTGTAATCCTGCCTGTAATATTAAATTGCTAATATAATCGAAACCGTAATTGAATATCTGAAGAAGACTAGAGTTTATTTTCTTAATCATCTAGAAAGAGAATTGATTCCTCTGTGGATAATTGTGTACCCGATAGAGTTATATTACGGAAATATCATTAAACTTGGCAAATGAGTTTCAAAACAATGATTTAAGAGCTATATTTCATGTCCCATTAAAAAGAATTTTACCACTTTCCTGAGAAAACTGCTTTCTTGATAAAATTGGGACTTATTGTGTGGACATGTGTAACTTCGAGTGCCTGAGTCACATGTATGATTCGCAAGTAGGATGACCCTGTATTGGTGTGTATTCATATGAGCACCTGAGTCGCAGGTATGATTCGCGATCAGGCTAGCCTTATTATTTTATGTATAACCGCATCGCATGATCGATTCGTGAGCGGGGTAGACATATGCATCTATGGTTCGGGCCGTTCGACCCTCGGCAGTACACAGTTTATTATTGTTGGTCCGCGCCGTTCGACCCTCGGCATTGCTTGCGTATGATGTTTACTGCGTATTTGCTGTGATTTTGCCTGATTACTGGCCTGAAATTTTAAGTTGTCAATTGGAATGACAAATATTTAAAGTTATTAAAGATTTGTTTGAAGAAATTGTTCCTTCCCGTTGATTAAATTGATATTTGATTAAATCACCCATGATGATTAATTTTTATTAATATGACGAAGAATTAAAGTGTTAAATGTGGAAAGAGTTGATAATAATTATTCCTGATTTTAATAGTTTTCCCATGATATTCATGCTTAGTGTCACGCTTTAATATTCAAAATGAACTTTTAGCAAATGTCTAATTTGACCTCTCGGCACTACCTCTATGAGGTTAGGCGGACGACTTACTGAGTACATGTTGTTATTGTACTCACGCGACACTTGCTGTGCATTTTATTGCACAGGTACTTTCATAGCAACGTGAAGGATTCAGAGACTTAGGCGAGCTGCATCATCCGGAGGCGATCCGCAACTGACAGAGTCTCCCTCGTATTGTATTTATTTTCATTTGAAATTTCCTTGTCCAATTTGTATTTCGGACAGGCTTTGTGATGATTGTATAAATTCTTAGAAATTGCTCATCTACTTATGACACCGGGTTCTGGGATGTGTTGGGATATATTTTGCTAAAGTGTAATATTTAAACCATTGTTTTACTTAACAGATTTTTATTTAGTTTATATGTAATAAAGTGAAAGGAAATGGTTTTTCATAAATGTTAAAATCGAAAATTTATTTCAATTAATGAATGATTGGCTTGCCTGACAATGATGTCCGGCGCCATCACGACCTTAGGGATTTTGGGTCGTGACATCGTACGTTCCCAATTAGCAACTTTTTCTGTAGCTTTTGTCTTTGCTTTCTTTCTTTATCTATTTCACTTTCCTCTTGTAGTTTTTGAATTTTCTAAGAGTGTTGATAGTATTTTAAGAATTTCTTTCTTTGTAAGATTTAAATACTCCATAGTGGAGTAATCTCTTTTGTTGGGATAGTTGATGAAACTCGATATCGTTATAATGTTAATCTCAATTTTACTATATGCTTGACCTAAAATTTTCTACTTATATTTCTATATTGTACTAGAATATTAATTTTAATTAATTACTATCACTTCTATCTATTTATTCTCCAAAGTTAGTTGTATATCAATTTTGTAATTCTTACGAAGCAAAATTATAACTATTGGGTAAAATAATAGGATGAGAGTAATTCTTATTAAGCTATCATTCCAAGTCTGTAATTTTGCTTACTTCCATTCTAATTTTCACGAAAGAGTTGTATTTGGAAAGATTATTGATTTTTATTAAAAAGTAACCGCAAGAGGTTTTTGCTATCTTTTAGCACAATTCAGGCAAGAAAATTATTTCAGTTTAATCGTCACGAGTCATATTCAATTGATTTACATAACCTCGCGGAGTGTTAGTAATTGATTATTTCTTAGTGAGAAAAATATAATTGTATTAGCAATAAACATTTATCCCAAGAGAAATAAATGCAGAGGCTAAGATTTTATTATTATCACTTTATCGAGTGAATTCAATGATTCCCAACTCTTTTTAAATATAAATCTTCAGAAAGTTATTTTGTTTCAACTTAAGCAATTTAAATTTTCAACAAAAAAAAAACTTCATCAATTTGATTATCTCACATAGTAGTAAGAATATTATATGTTTGTAGCTATATTCTTCATTCTCTGTGGGACGATATCATAAATACTAAAATTTGATAGAGTACGAGTAGCAAAATCTTATACGCATTGGCCTCGTCAAATTTTTGGCACCGTTGCCAGGGATTGGCATACAACTACTCCAGATTAAATATTTTATTACTAATTTGAGAACTTATTATTATAATATTTTTTTATCGATGTTTCCTAAATTGCACTTAGATATTACTTTTATATTAATAATAACGTTTTTTGACTCAATCATAGTTATAGTGATAGTACCATTTTATTTTTCTTTCTCATTATAACTACTAGCAACTATTTTTATTAAATCCCTTAGTATATCTACTACAATTAGACTATTGTCAATATTTCAATAATAAAATGTATTATAATCAATACTTTCATAGTCTCACACACTATACATATATTATCGTTGCAATTTTAGATACTATCACGAGTATTAACACTATTACATATTTTCTTGTCACAGTTTACTTGTTGCGTCATTTTTATATATGTGTTTTATTTCAAGTGTGGTATAATATTACTATTATCTATAAATAATAAATTTATTGTACTATACTTTTTTCTTTATCACCTATTTTGTTTATCAGCTTTGCAACTTTTTTAGTTATTTATTATTATTATTATTATTATTATTATTATTTTTGTTTATTGCTATTATTACTTTAGGAAATAATTTTCTTTGCTTTATGAATTTCAAATAATTTAGGACCCTCTCTTCTACAAAAGAGTTGGCATGTTATGATCCTGAAATTGAAAGGTCTCTTCGATTGCGCAGAAAAGGACAAACGTCTTCTCAAACAATAACTTGTGAAGGAATGAAGAATCAGGAAGTAGAAAATATCAACCCACGCGGAGTACCACCACCAGTCCAAATAGAGGATCAGTTTGATGAAGTGGCTCCAAGGCCAGCAAATAGAATCCTAAGGGATTATGCTAGACCAGACCACTTCAACTGTGAATCTAGTGTCAGGAAGCCTCCAGTGGCAGCCAACAACTTTGAAATCAGGACCGGCCTGATTCAAACGATCCAACAATCTTGTATTTTTACCGGAGATTCAAGTAATGATCCACATAGTCATTTAATTGATTTTCTGGAACTAGTTGAAACTGCTAAGTATAATGGAGTATCCCTCGAAGCAATCGAGTTAAGACTATTTCCTTTTTCTTTAAAAGGAGATGCTAAGACTTTATTGTGAAGTTTGCCTCTAGGATCAATTACCACATGAGACCAATTTACTTAGAAAATTTTAAATAAATACTTTTCCTCTGCTAAAACCACAAAGTTAAGACAAGACATATATAATTTCTTGCAGACTGATATAGAGTCAGTTTATCAAGCTTAGAAAAGGTTAAAGGCAATGTTAAGAAAATGTCCACACCACAACATTGCTGAACATATGCAATTGTATATTTTTTTTATCACGGGCTAAAATCCTCTTCCAGAAATGTGATAGATGCAGCTGAAGAAGGTTCTGTAGTGGGAAAAACCACAGAGGAAGCACTGTAATTGTTGAATGAAATTTCTGAGAATGCCATCCAATGGACATCTGAGCGTGTAATTATCAAGAAGTCTGCTACAGTAAATCAGGAACTTGCTTTAAATACACTAATACAACATATTGTTTCTTAGCACAAAAGTTTGGATCTTTCAGGTGAATACACAACAACCAAACCAGTTTGAAGTTTGTGACATGTGTGAAGGAAATCATCTAAACCATAAATGCCAAGAAATTTATCAAAATGATGAACAAGTCAATGTTATCAGCTACAAATCTTACCCTCTTGGAAGTCCAATGGCACATAAACATCCAGGATTTTAGTGGAGCATCCAAATGGTTTCGAGAACTCTCAAAACTTTCAGAAGAAACCTGTACAAGGTCCGCCCAGATATCAGAATCAAAATCGAGGGCAATTGAATCTTAAACCTTATCAACAGGTAGCACCATATCAACAAAGGGCTCAACAAGCTCATCCAAGTTTTGATGACCTTATGTACAAGTACATTAACGCCACTGATGAAAAGATGGAGAGTCATAATTCCGCCCTTAAGAATTTAGAAATTTAGTTGAGCCAATTGGCAACTCTTGTGTCAGAAAAGAGCCAACTGGCAACTCTTGTGTCAGAAAATATTCAAGTGTCACGACCCAATTTCATTATAGGCCGCGATGGCGCCCAACACCGTTGATAGGCAAGCCAACACTAATCAATCTAGTGGTTTCCACTTTTAATATGTTTGCTAAGTGAATAACATTCTTCATTGATAAAAGTTTTAAAATTTAAAGATGTAAAGTAATTAAGCAAAAGCAACTGAGTGCAAATCGAAGTCATAACAATAAATCCAAAATCATAAGCCTACTGGTGTGTGCCAAGACCTGGTGTCACAAGTATGTGGGCTACTAGTAGAATATACAAAAGAATACTAGTCTACTGTCTCAAAGGAAATAGACAGAAATATAAATCAACAGAGAGACTTTGGCTACTGCTAAATGGCTCGGGAGGGGAGCTCACCGTGTAGTCTCGAGCTAGAAGTCAAGCGTTTGTTACGGACTGGTAACCAAATGCACATACCTCAGATCCTGCACATCAAGTGCAGAAGTGTAGCATGAGTGCATAAACAATATGTACCCAGTAAGTATCTAGTCTAACCTCGAAGATGTAGTGACGAGGGGTCGACTTCGACACTTACTATGGGCCAAAAACATAATAATGTGAAGTTCTAATTAAGCATGAAATATACAATGGTAATAGAGCTCAAGACAAGAAGTAAGTAAGAAATCCTTCTTTCAAGTAAGAATCAAATCATTTCTCTCATCTATTCCTTTCACCTTTCAATTCCGTGAAACAATATTAAATATAAAAAGGGATTGCGGTATCACTACGCATAAGTTATGCCGAGGATGTACGACCCGATCCAAATATACATAATAATATATTGTACACTGCCAAGGGTCAAACGGCCGGAACCACATAATATATCAATAAATTCCGCCGAGGCGAACGACCCGCTCCCATGAAAGTAGTAGAAATTTACCCTGCTCGCGAAATGTATTTGCGAAGCGTTTGAACATAGATTTTCTCAGTTTATCGTAGTATTTCTCAATTCCTATTTAAAACAAGAAATTCAACTTGGGACTTTAAATTATTGAAACCCTCAACTTCCGCTTTAATCCAACAACTAGTAAGCATAAACAAGCAACAATATCAACAAAGCATGGTGTAAGCCTAAATCTACCCGGACATAAGCATGAATAGTAGCTACGCACGGACTCTCATCACATCCTTCGTACGTAGCTCCCACAAATAGAAATACATATTGATTTAAGTTCACCTATGGGGTTGATTCCCTCTTACAAGGTTAGCAAAGAGACTTACCTCGTCTCAAAGCCTACTTCCCGGTTTAAGAATGCGCCCACCCCCTCAAGTATGTTCCGAATCGATCCAAAACTAATCAAATAGTATACAAACTAATCAATACGTGCTCAAGATTTCCTATTCCAACTATTAAAGAGGTTACTCAAACCTAAATGCAAGATTCTAAAAATTCACCCCCGGGCCCACATGCCCGGATTCCGAAAATTTTCGAAGAAAGTTGTTACCCATAACCTTAAGAACATAAATATATGATTTTCACTAAGTTCCATAAACATTTTCGTGGTAAAATCCCATTTTTATCAAAACTTAGGTTTTTCAACTAAACCCATAATTTCCACAAATTTTCATGTTAAAATATACCCATAATCTATGTATTAAACTCACATTAGGTAGAAATTACTTACCTTCAAAATCTAGGTCGAAATCCCCTCCTTAAAAGCTCTCAAATCGTCCAAGAGTGAAAGAAAATGTGTTAAAAATGGCCTATGTCCCGTATTAAATGAACCCTTCTTCCCAGCGATTTTCGCACCTGCGGTGCCTTGGCCGCATCTGAAGCAAAGTCCTCGCAGGTGCACATTGCCCTTACTTGGCCAGGATTCGCATCTACAGACAAATGGGGCCGCTTCTGGAGCCCATCCGCTCATGCGACCAAGTCTGTCGCACCTGCGCTCATTCAGGTGTGCCAAATCTTCTGCATCTGTGGTGGATGGGCTGTCCTCAATGTTCGCTTCAGCGGATCGTTGCTCGCACCTGCGGCTGGCCAAGAACATGTGCGATTATGATAGAATTGGGAGCTTCAACCGCTGCTCCAAACTTCCAACTTGGTCCAAGCCTTGCCGATTAACACTCGGGGCCCCGCCCGAACGTACCAACAAGTTTGGAATCACAAAATGGACTCGCTCAAACTCTCAGAACGCCCGAAACAACATTAAAACTAAGAATCTCACCCCAAAACCAATTGAATCAAACTTATGACCTTCAAGTTCTTCAATTTACTCTCAGTGCGCCGAAACGTACTTAAACTACTCAGATTGACACCAAAATTTGTGTGTAAGTCTTAAATGACATTACAAAACTATTCCTGGTCTCAGAATTTAATTTGTACCTCGATATCACCAAAACCCGCTCCAAACAAATTTAAAGATCTTCTAAACCTACAAAGAACCAACTTTCACTATTAGGCATCGAAACGCTCCCGAGTCATCCAAAACCCGATCTGAGCATACGTACAAGTCCAAAATCACCATACGAACTTATTGGAACCGTCAAATCCTGATTCTACGGTCGTTTACTCAAAATGTTGACCAAAGTCAAACTTATCCTTTTAAGGCCAACTTAAGGAACCAAATGTTCTGATTTCAACCCGAACCATTTCAATTCTCAAACTAACCATCCCCGCAAGTCATAAAATAGTAAAAGCACATACATGAAGTTTTAGTTAGGGGAAAAAGGTTCTAGAAAGCAAAACGACCATTCCGGTCATTACATTCTCCACCTCTTAAACAAACGTCCGTTCTCGAACTGGTCTAGAATTATACCTGGAGTGCTGAACAAGTGAGGATATCTTCTCCGGATGTCCTCCTCAAACTCCCAGGTTGCCTCCTCAAATGGTTGGCCCCTCCACTGAACCTTTACCGCAAAAATCCTCTTGGATATCAACTGGCGATCCTGCCTATCAACAATGGCAACAAGCTCCTCTTCGTAACCCAGACTCTCATATAGTTGAATCGTGGTGAAGTCTAACACATGTGAGAAGTCAGGATGATACTCCGGAGCATAGACACATGGAAAACCAGATGAACTCCCGCTAGACTGGGAGGCAAAGCTAGCTCATAAGCAACCTCCCCAACCTGCCTCAACACCTCAAATGGACCTATAAACCTTGGGCTCAACTTGCCCTTCTTCCCAAACCTCATGATTACCTTTATCGGCGATACTTTCAAGAGAACCTTCTCGTCCACTATAAATGATAAGTCAGCGCCTTCTGATCCATGTAACTGTCACGACCCGATTTTTCCACCGTCAGGACTGTGATGGAACCATTTAGTTGCCAGACAAGCCAACAATTAGAGATTTAATACACTAACTCTTTAAACAATTCGCTAAATAACAATAATTTAAAACATAACAGATTAAAGAAGTGCAGAAGTTCATAATAACCTAAGTACTCATACACAAATACCCAGACTCTGGTGTCACAATTCACGAACTTCTAAGAGTTACTACAAATACTGGCTGAAGAAAAAAAAATACAACTGTTTTCGAATAAAAGAAACAGTAAGCTGAAATCACTAGAAGGGGACTCCAGAGTCTGCGAACGTCAACAGATCTACCTTGGGTCTCCTGTGGGATTGAAGTCAGCAACTCCACACGGGATCAACTCGATCCAGTACCGTAATTTGCACAGAACAGTGCAGAGTGCAGTATAAGTAAAACTGACCCCATCTACTGGTAAGTGAGGCCTTGGCAAAGTAGTGACGAGGCTAGGACAAGTCGACAACATAAACCTGTGCGTACGGGAATAATAACAAATAATAGAAGCTANGGGGGGGGGGGGGTGGTGTACAAGATCATGAGAATGGTAACAGTAAAGAAACACAGCAACAACATACTTTGCATCAATAGAAATATTAAAACATAGCAAAAAAAAGTGCACGACATCACCCTTCGTGCTTTTACTCTCATCCTCACCATAATAAATAAAAAAACGATGATAATGAATATGAAATGGCACGGCATGACCCTTCGTGCTTTACACTCTTCCTCACATGATAATGATAATGAATATGAAATGGCACGACATCACCCTTCGTGCTTTACACTCTTCCTCACACTTACTCTGGGCCAAAAACATAATAATATGAAGTTCTAATTAAGCATGAAATATACAATGATAATAGAGCTCAGGACAAGAAGTAAGTAAGCAATCCTTCTTTCAATTATGAATCAAATCATTTCTCTCATCTATTCCTTTCACCTTTCAAGTCCGTGAAACAATATTAAATATAAAAGGGGATTTCGGTATCACTACGCATGAGTTATGCCGAGGACGTACGTCCCGATCCAAATATACATAATAATATACTGTGCACTGCCAAGGGTCAAACGTCCCGAACCACATAATATATCAATAAATCCCGTCGAGGCGAACGACCCGCTCCCATGAGAGTAGTAGAAATTTACCCCGCTCGCGAAATGTATCTACGAAGCGTTTGAATATAGATTTTCTGAATTTATCGTAGTATTTCTCAATTCCTATTTAAAAACAAGAAATTCAACTTGGGACTTTAAATTATTGAAACCCTCAACTTCCGCTTTAATCCAACAACTAGTAAGCATAAACAAGCAACAATATCAACAAAGCATGGTGTTAGCCTAAATCTACCCGGACATAAGCATGAATAATAGCTACGCACGGACTCTCATCACATCTTTCTTACGTATCCCCAACAAATAGAAGTACATATTGATTTAAGTTCACCTATGGGGTTAATTCCCTCTTACAAGGTTAGAAAAGAGACTTACCTCGTCTCAAAGCCTACTTCCCGGTTTAAGAATGCGCCCACCCCCTCAAGTCTGTGCCGAATCGATCCAAAACTAATCAAATAGTATACAAACTAATCAATACGTGTTCAAGAGTTCCTATTCCAACTATTAAAGGGTTTAGTCAACCCTAAATACAAGATTCTAAAAATTTACCCCGGGCCCACATGCCTGGATTCCGGAAATTTTTGAAGAAAGTTGTTACCCATAACCTTAAGAACATAAATATATGATTTTCACTAAGTTCCATAACCATTTTCGTGGTAAAATCCCATTTTTATCAAAACTTAGGTTTTTCATCTAAACCCATGATTTCCACAAATTTTCATGTTAAAATGTACCCATAATCCATGTATTAAACTCACATTAGGTAGAAATTACTTACCTTCAAATGATGGGTCGAAATCCCCACCTTAAAAGCTCTCAAATCGTCCAAGAGTGAAAGAAAATGTGTTAGGAATGGCCTAAGTCCCGTATTTAATGAACTCTTCTGCCCAGTGATTTTTGCACATGCGGTGCCTTGGCTGCTTCTGCGATCCCGCATATGCAGAAAAATCCTTGCAGGTTTGCATTTCCCTTACCTAGCCAGGCTCCTCTCTGCGGACTAAAAGGGTCGTTTCTGCTAGCCCATCCGCTCCTGTGACCAAGTCTCTCGAACCTGTGGTCACGCAGGTGCGCCAAACCTTCCGTATCTGCGGTGGCTAGGCTGCCCTCAATGTTTCGCTTTTGCATCTCGTGGCTCGCACCTATGGCTGGCCAGGCGCAGGTGCGATTATGACAGAACTGGGAGCTTCAGCTGTTGCTCCAAACTTCCAACTTGGTCCGAGCCTTGTCCGATTGACACTCTGGCCCCCGAGGCCCTGCCCGAATATACCAACAAGTTTGGAATCACAAAAGGGACTCGCTCGAACTCTCGGAACGCCCCAAACAACATTAAAACTAAGAATCTCACCCCAAAACGAATTGAAACAAACTTATGAACTTCAAGTTCTTCAACTTACTCTCAATGTGCCGAAATGTACTTAAACTACTTGGATTGACACCAAATTTACAGCAAGTCTTAGATGACATTATGGAACTATTTGTGGTATCAAAATTCTGTTTGGACCTCGATATCACCAAAACCATCTCCAAACCAAATTAAAGATCTTCTAAACCTTCGAAGAACCAACTTTGACTATTAGGCGCCGAAACGCTCCCAGGTCATCCAAAACCCTATCCGAGCGTACGGCCAAGGTCAAACCTACCGCTCCAAGATGGCCACCGGATCCACATCATAAGTCATATCACCGTCCAACTAAATCGTGCTGAATCCAAAACATGAGACGGATCACCGACGTACTTCCAGAGCATAGAAACATGAAATACTGAATGCACACTCGACAGACTAGGTGGCAAGGCAAGCTTGTAAGCCACCTCCCCAATCCTCTGAAGTACCTCAAAAGGCCCAATGAACTGAGGCGCAACTTGCCTCTGTTCCCAAACCTCATAACACCCTTCATGGGTGATACCTTCAGCAGAACCTTCTCCCCGACCATGTAAGACACATCACGAACTTTCCTGTCAGCATAACTCTTTTGCCTAGACTGCATCGTGTGAAGCCGCTCCTAAATCAATCTCACCTTGTCTAAAGCATCCTGAACCAAGTTTGTACCCAAGAGCCTAGCCTCACGCAGCTCAAACCATCCCACCAGAGATCTACACCGCCTCCCATACAAAGCCTCGTACGGAGCCATCAGAATGCTCGACTAATAACTGTTGTTGTATGCAAACTCCGCGAGTGGCAGAAACTAGTCCTGTGAACCCCCAAAATCAATGACACAAGAGCGTAGCATGTCCTCCAATATCTGGATAATGAGATCAGACTGTCCGTCCGTTTGAGGGTGAAAGGCTATGCTTAACTCAACTTGAGTACCCAACTCCCACTGCACGGCTCTCCAAAACTGCAATGTAAACTGCGTGCCTCTGTCAGAAATGATGGAAACTGGGACATCATGGAGGCGAACAATCTCTCGGATGTAAATCTCAGCCAACCACTCTGAAGAATAAGTAGTACCAATTGGAATGAAGTGTGCGGACTTGGTCAGCCGATCCAAATCACCCAAATAGCATCGAACTTCCTCGAAGTCTGTGGGAGCCCAACTACGAAATCCATGGTGATCCACTCCCATACCACTCTGGGATCTCTAACCTCTGGAGCAAGCTACCCGGTCTTTGATGCTCATACTTTACCTGCTGACAGTTGAGATACCGAGCTACAAACCCAACTATATCTTTCTTGATCCTCCTCCACCAATAATCACATCCCTGACATCACCTCGCTGAACCCTGTACTGGAGGACAAGCAGATGGGGGTCATCATACTGACGCTCCCTGATACGATCATGAAGAGAAAACCTAGAGACCACACAAGCCAATACCCGACTCGGCTCTGAAATATCCAATCTGACAAACTAGCTAGCTTGGGCCTGAACATCCAACGCCAATGGCCTCTCTGATGCTGGAAGATATGCTAAGCTCCCCAAACTGTCTACCTGGAAACTCGCGACATCGACCACCACATTGTCCTTCGCGCGATGGTACAAAATGATGATATCATAGTCCTTAAGAAGCTCCAATCACCTCCGTTGCTGCAAGTTAAGATCCTTCTGCTTGAACAGATGCTGCAAACTCCGGTGATCAGTGTAAATCTCACAATGAACCCCATACAAATAGTGACACCAAATCTTCAAGGCATGAACAATAGCTGCTAACTCAAGATCATGGACATGATAGTTCTTCTCATGGGTCTTCAACTGGTGCGAAGCATAATACACTCTGTAAGAACCAGAAACTGATGGTAAAACTAGAACTGGAGTCGTGGTCAAAGCAGTCTTGAGCTTCTGAAAGCTCTCACCGCACTCATCCGACCACCTGAATGGAGCACCCTTTTGGGTCAATTTGGTCAATAGCGATGCAATAGATGAGAAACCCTCCACAAAATGACGGTAATAACCTGCCAAACCAAGAAAGCTCCAATTTTTTGTGGCTGAGGACGGTCTGGGCCAACTCTGCACCGCCTCTATCTTTGTCGGATCCACCTAAATACCCTCACTGGAAACCACGTGCCCAAGAACGCCATTGAACTGAGCCAAAACTCTCACTTGGTGAACTTTGCATAAAGTTTCTCCTCCCTCAATTGTTGTAACACAATCCTCAGATGCTGGGCATGCTCCTCCTGGCTACGAGAGTACACCAGGATGTCATCAATGAATACAATAATGAAAGAGTCAAGATAAGGCTAGAACACACTGTTCATCAAATTCATGAACGATGCTGGGGGGTTGGTCAGCCCAAAAGACATCACTAGGAACTCATAATGGCCATATCGGGCCCTGAAAGTTGTCTTAAGAATATTTAAGTCCTGAATCTTTGGCTGGTGATACCCTGACATCAAATCAATCTTGGAGAACACCCTCACTCCCTGAAGTTGTTCAAATAGATCATCAATACGTGGCAAATGATGCTTGTTCTTGACTGTGAACTTGTTCAACTTCCTGTAATCAATGCACATTCTCATAGTACCATCCTTCTTCTTTACAAATAGAACTGGTGCACCCCAAGGTGACCCGCTAGCCCAAATAAACCCCTTATCAAGGAGTTCCTGAAGTTGTTCCTTCTACTACTTCAAATCCGACGGTGCCATACGATACGATGGAATAGAAATGGGCTGAGTGCCCGACACCAAATCAATACCGAAGTCAATATCCCTGTCAGGTGGCATCCCCGACAGGTCTACGGGAAACACATCCAAAAAATCACACACCACAGGAACATAATCAGTAGTAGGGGCCTCTACACTAACATCCCTCACAAAGGCCAAATAAGATAGACAACCCTTCTCAACCATCCGTTGAGCCTTCAAGTATGAAATCATTCTACTGGGAGCATAGTCTATAGAACTGCTCCACTCAACCCTCGGCAACCCCAACATCGCCAACGTCACGGTCTTAGCATGACAATCTAGAACAACATGACATGGAGACAACCAATCCATACCCAAAATCACGTCAAAATCGACCATACTGAGCAACAAAAGATCTACTCTGATCTCCAGAATCCCGCTAGTCACCACACATGACCGATATACACGGTCCACAATAATAGGTTTGCCCACATGATTAGATACATGAATAGATGAAATTAGAGACTCACAGGGAATATCCAAAAAATGAGTGAAATACGAGGAAACATATGAATAAGTGGAACCAGGGTCAAATAATACAGAGGCATCTCTGTGTCAAACTGAGACAATACCTGTAATCACAACATCCGAAGCAATGTCATCTGGTATGGAAGGGAGGCATAGAAACGGGCCTGGCCACTCCCTGATCGGCCTCCCCCTCTTGGGCGACCCCTAGCTGACTTAGCCCCACCTCGAGCTGACTGGATAGGTGGTGGAGCTGCTGGTGCTGGTGCTATCGGCCGAGTACTCTACTGTGGAGCCCCATTCAACAACCTAGGGCAATCTATCTTAATGTGGCTAAAATCTCCGCACTCGAAACAATCCCTCCTCTAACAGAACTACTGCTCCTGATGCCTAGTGGAACTACTCCTAGAAGCCTGGGTTGACGAGGCCTGGTGAGAACTCTACGCTGGTAGTGTATTGAATGATGATTGGACCTGCTGATAACTGTGTGACCCGTGGCCAGTTGATGCACCACGGTGAACTGGGCGAGCCATATGAGAATGTCTGAAGGGACGGCCCCTACCGTGCTAGAACTGAGCCCCATAAGGAATACCACCAAATACACCCTGTCTATGAGGCCTCTTGACCTCCCTCTCAACCCGCTCCTGACTGCGAACCATCTCAATCTAACAAGCAATGTCGACAACCTTATCAAAAGTTGCACCAGACACTCTCTCTCTCTGGTCATATGCAATCGCAGCTGAAAAGTGAGGCCATCTATGAACCTTCTGATACTCTCCGTGTCTGTGGGAACCAACCAAATAGCATGTCGGGCCAACTTCGAGAACCTCATATCATACCGTGTCACGAATATATCACCCTAACGAAGCTGCTCAAACTACCTACGCAGCTTCTCTTTACGGGACTAAGGCATGAACTTCTCCAAGAAGAGATTCCATGTAAAGAATGCTGCGCCGACCTGCCTACGCCTCCCGTCAGCCTCCCACCAACTAATGCCCCAGAGAATTGAAAAGTATTGAACGAGACCCCACTAGTCTCCAGAATACCTGTTGTATGAGGTATCCTATGACACCTGTCTAAGAAACCATGTGCATCCTCTCCCTCTGCACCACTGAAAGATGGAGGCTAGAGCCTCCCAAACCTCTCCAATCTACGCTGCTCATCCTCAGGCATATTAGGAACCACATAGTTCTGAGCAGCTGCAACCGGCTGGGCTATAGGTTCCCCCGGTGTCTGGAGTCCCTATACTACCTGCTTTAGGATGCGGGCAGCAGGAGTCTGAGCACCTCCTCCGGCCTGAGAAGTGGATGCTGCGGCCAGAACAAAGACCGACTGAGCAAGACTGATGCACACGGTAAGAATCTGAGCTAAGGCCTCCTGAAGGCCAGGAATCACGATGGGCACATGTGGTGCCTGAGCTGGTCCCGCAGGCTCATCCACATCTGGAGCCTGCTCCTGAACTGGGGCAATTGGTGGATCTGCAAGTGCTATCCTAGTCGTTGTGCGAGCTGTACCTCTTCCCCTACCGCGACCGCGACCTCTCGCGACCCTGGTGGTAGTATTGGTGGATGTCCATCCTGCCCCATATTACGCATCTTCACCATCGCTGAGGACAACAAAAATTCAGTTACCAGAATCAAATGATTCGCACGATAAGAATTCAAGAATGTGACATTTGCTTAAGGATTCGGCATCCTCTCAAAGATAAGTACAGACGTCTCCGTACCGATCCACAAGACTCAACTAAACCTGCTCATGACTCGTGAGACCTAGGTAACCTAGGCTTTGATACCAACTTGTCACGACCCAAAACTCTAACATGTCGTGATGGCACCTATCGATGGTACTAGGCAAGATGATTCTAAAATATACTTCAATATTTCATAAAAGATAATTCAAAGCTTTTTCATAACAGAAAGTTTCATAAAAACTGGAGTTGAACTCAAAATATAATGCGGAAAGATAGCCCCAAACATCGGGGTGTCACCAATTCATGAGCATCTAGATAGACAGTCTCTTACAAAAATAATGTCTACAAGAGTCTGTGTCTAAGTATCAATCCAGAAAGGAAAGATAGCATAGAAGGAGAGACAAAGTCTGCGGACACTAGAAGCTACCTTGTAACTCTCCGATACTCGATCATGCACGAACTCAACGACCTCCGCGACCAGACACATATGGATTTGCTCTTGACTTGCAAAGTGTAGCATGAGTACAACCAACTCAGCAAGTAATGGAAATAAATAAGGAGTTGAGAAGGAAGCAACGAGATAAACAAATATAGTTCATTTAAATAATTTCAACAATGAAAGTAGACATGAGTAAATTCCGGCAATATAGATCAAGCCAGTTGCACACTTACTAAGTTCAAGTAAAACCAGTTATAATAATTTCCGAAAGTTCATAACAGTAGCATAAATCAGCTAAATGCAGCAACAAAGAAGACAAATGCAACCTCTCAGGGTACAGTCACTCAAGCTCTCAATAGCTCCACACTTGGCTCTCAGCCCTCAATACACACACTCAATAGGTACATGTGCTCACTGGGGGTGTACAGACTCTGGAGGGGCTCCTACAACCCAAGCACTATAATCCGCACGGACAACTCATGTGTTGCACGGAAAAATCACGTGCTATAGTATCATATCAAGATCCGCACGGACAACCCACGTGCTACAATATCATATCAGAATCCGCACGGACAACTCACGTGCTACAGTATCAATACCTCAAAAATAGGCCATCGGCCTCACTCAATCATGAACCTCTCTAGTCTCGCGACCCTCAGTAATGAAAGGGAATCATCCCAAATCAGAATGCTATAATGTATCAACAAGTAATAACATAGACTAAGGTATAATATACAAGAAATGCTACGACTGGATACAATATCAATAAGCAGGAAGATTCAACAGGTATCATGACCCCGGCGGGTCTCTACAGCACCAATTCATAGCCTAAACATGATTTCTAATAAGAATGGCAGTCAAATTTCTAGAAGACAAGGAAAAAATGTAAGCAACAATAGGTTGTTCGACTTTACAGTCTCACGGGACGGACTAAGTCATAATCCCTCACAGTGCACGCTCACGCGCCCGTTACCTAGCATGTGCGTCACCTCCGAATTCACATCATACCAAATTCTAGGATTTCATCCTCTCAAGACCATATTTAAGGCTGTTACTTACCTCAATTGCGCATAAATCCTACTCTAAAATTCCCTTGTCCCTCGAATCAGTCTCCAAATGCCCTGAATCTAGCCACAAACAGTACGAGATAATTAATATAGGCTAAAGGGATCAATTACACAAGAAAACTACTAAATTATAGCCCAAAATCCGAAATCGGCTCAAACCTAGCCCCCGAGACCACATCTCGAAATCCAAAAAAAATCACAAAACTCGAAAAACCATTCACTCACGAGTCAAACCATACTAATTTCATCAAAATCCAACACCATTTGGTCATCCAAATACCTAAAATCCACTCTCCAATTCTCAAACCCTAAACCCCAAAATTTCCAACTCAAATCCCTAATTAGATGATGAAAATAGCAATAGATTCATAAAATTTAGTCCAATCCGGGTTAGAATCATTTACCCCCAATGATTTCCTTGAAGAATCCTCAAATAATCGCCTAACATCGAGCTCTCAAGTTCGAAAATTGAAAATGGGATTCAAATCCTCGAAGTTGATATTTCTGCCCAGCAATTCCGCACTTGCGGACCTTCTGTTGCATCTGCGACGCCGCACCTGCGGAAATTCCATCGCAGGTGCGCCTTCCACTTAAAATCCCAAGTGTCTCTTCTGCGGCTACAAGACCGCATTTGCGCCTATCATAGGTACGGGAACCCATTGCACCTGCGTCTCAATCTCGTACATGCGCCTAGCTGCCCGCTTCTGCGACCATTGCAGGTGCGAGAAAATCTTTGCACCTGCGACCTCTTCTCAATTCGTCCTTGGCCGCTTTTGCGATCTCATCCCCACTTCTGCAGGCTCGCACCTGCGGTTCCCACTCTGCAGGTGCGATTACACCAGCAACAACAGCACTTCAGCTGCCTCTCAAATCCCAAACCAAGTCCGATACCTCCCGAATTCCACCCGAGGCCCCCGGGACCTCAACCAAACATGCAAACAGTTCATATAACAAAATACTAACTTAGTCGAACCTTCGAATCACCCAGAACAACATCGAAATATAGATTACACTGTGATCCAAGCCTAAAGAACTTTTAAACTTTCCGAATTCCGCAAACGACGACGAAACCTATCAAACCACGTCCGATTGACCTCAAATTTTGCACACAAGTCCTAAATGATACCACAAACCTACTCCAATTCCTGGAAATCAAATTCGATCCTGATATCAAAATTTCCACTACCGTTCAAAATAAACCAAAACTCTAACTTTATCCAATTCAAGCGTAATTCTACCACGAGCCTCCAAATCACATTCCGGACGTGCTCCTAAGTCCAAAATCACCTAATGGAGCTAACAGAACCATCAAAATTCAAAACCGAGGCCGTTTACACATAAGTTGGCATCCGGTCATTTTTTCAACTTAAACTTTCAATCAAGAGACTAAGTGTCTTAGTTCACTTCGAAATCACTCCGGACCCGCACCAACCAACCCGGAAATGCAGAGAACAAAAGAAGCAAAAAATGGGGGAACGGGGCTATAACTCTCGAAACGACTGGCCGGGTCGTTACACTTATATATGAAAAAGATACTAAGATATTCGGGAGATGAAACATCATCTTCATTTTTTTTCAATTGACATGATCAATTATCTTAGAGATGAATTCAAATATGATCGATTAAATTCATATTCAATGGAAAGATGCTTGATCAAATCAGGCACCACACAAGACGATGATCTCACCCTCAGAAGAGAAGCTGAAATATTGGACAAAGATTCAGAGGAAGAAGTGATGAAATCCGAAGAAGTTCAATAAAAAATTAAGCTCAAAACTCTCCCTTCTCATTTGAAATATGTTTATCTTGAGCAAGAATTATTTCCAGTAATTATTTCATCTTCTCTTACTGCATAACAAGAAAATAGTTTGATTAAAGTATTGAAAGCACACAAAGGAGCCTTGAGGTGGACGGTAGAAGATATTAAAGGGATTATTTCGGCTATCTGTACACACAGAATCCTCATGGAGGATATCTATAAGCCAATAGTCCATCCGGAAAGAAGATTGAATCCAACAATGCAGGAAGTAGTGAAAAAAGAGATCGTAAAGGTGTTGGCAGCAGGTATTATATACCCCATTTCTGGCAGCCCGTGTGTCACGACCCAAAATGACACCATAGGCATCGTGATGGCATTTAGTCTCTAAAACTAAGTAAGCCGACTATAATAACAATTCAAGTCATTTTTTTCTAATACAAGTGTCAAAACCAACCACGTAAATATTCAAACAACCTCCCAATACTGGTAATACTGAGTCACGAACTCTAAATGAATACATGAAATGATCTCAAGGATCGAATACTCAATACTTTTTGAATAATAATTAACGTTACAATAAAATGTAAAGACTCCAGGGGACTGTGGTGACCAAAAAGCTCTACCTTGAATCATTGCTATCAACATATTAACTCTGTTCGAGTCCAAAATCTCCAGTACCTGGCTCTGCACAAAAATGTACAGAAGTGTAGTATGAGTACACCACAGTCGGTACCCAGTAAGTATCAAGACTAACCTCGGTGAAGTAGTGACGAGGTACAATCAAGACACTCACTAGTCTAATAACCTATGCAATATAGCATATAAAATAATAGGAAACAAATAGCAATGATAGCAGCAATAATCAACCAGTGATATAAACAACAGGGAAACAAGAACACCATAAATATTGCTCAACAACTAATGTATACAAGTACAACCAATTAATCAAGTCCTTCAAATATAAATCCTTCACCTATAAGCTTTTCAAATAATAATCTTTAGAATATAATCCTTTCCAATAAATATATTTTGAATACATTTCCTTCAAATAAATATCTTTCGAATATAACTCTTTCAAATAATATTTTGAATATATTTTTTTCAAATAAAAGTCACCCCGTGACACCTCATTTCATAATCAAGAATACGGGTCTCATTCCACTTTCATATTTCCACGGCACCTCGTGCCAATATCTCTATCACAACCGCACGGACAACTCACATGCCAATATCATCATCATTTACTCAAGGCACCTTGTGCCCACATTTCATATCACAACTGCACGGACAATTCACGTGCTAATATCATTTTCATAATATAACCACGGCACCTCGTGCCCATATTTCATATCATAACTGCACGGACAACTTACGTGCCAATAATACAATCATAATATTTCTCCGCGGCACCTCGTGCCCATATCATAATCCGCCCGGAAATACCCCCAGGCTCATAACTTCAACATATATATGACTATTATCAAATTTGCTGAATTAACAAAAACAAGTTGCACAAGATATAAAGAAAATCATAAGTAAATCACAACATCTCATAAAAATCACCAATTCAATATCCCCACTTCATTATATATCATCCCTGACAATAGCCACCCTTATCTCTCCTATAGCCACCTTTATCACTCCTATAATAGCCACCCTTATCGCTCATATAATAGCCACCTTTATCGCTCCTATATTAGCCTCCCTTATCGCTCCGTTTAATAGCCACCCTTATCGCTCCGTTTAATAGCCACCCTTATCGCTCCGCCCAGACAATATCCCAACACACATAACTATAGAGAAATGCCACCCTTATACCCAAATAATATCAACAGTGGAATGCCACCCTTATACGCCGCATAACAGTAACCCAAACAACAATTTACACAGAAAACTATCGCGACAATACCACATAATCACTTCGTATCACAATTTTCTCATAGGCCACAACCAATTCCAAAGATACAACTAAATCAATTAATTTCATAGCAAATAGCCCAAGGCTCCACACACCGCATATAAACCTCAAAAACGACAATAAGTATGGGAAAATAACTCAGCAAAAGACAACACTTTCCTAAATCCAAATTTTTGATAAATATATTAATACCTCAATTTAAACTTACTTAATTAATTATTTGAATATGGAAAACTCCATAATATAATTATTTCCATGAAACATCAAATCAATGAACACATGAAATTCACATAAAAGTTCAAGTAACAATCGCACTTTAGCATATAAAAATAACCTCGGCAAACAAGGAGTGAGGCATGACAAATAAGTGATTTAATAAGTTCCAACAATTTTTTAATTTAATACATAAGGGTGTCTACGAATTTTAAACGATATAATTTGCACATATAAACCAAGTACGTACTTGTCACCTCACGTACGTGGTTTTCAATCACACAAATTCCACATAAGACTCAATGCCTAAGGGGTAGTTCCC
>ML415521.1:0-15736 GCA_005239525.1 Nicotiana knightiana | reverse complement strand
CCCCCCCCCCCCCCCACAAGTTTAGTCAAGATACTTACTTGGCAAAGATAATCTGATACTTTAAATGATCTCCGCGAGTGATGCACCACACTAACAAATTTCAATTACAACAATGCAACACAATTTCACCAATATTAGCAAGATTTCTGTACTTTAGGTCATTTTAACATTTTATCAAACACTTAGTTGGCATAAATCTCTAAATCTCATAACCATAGAATTAGTTCATCCGACTACCACCATTTTCCAACAACTTATCCCACCTTCATTCTTAAATAATTTATAACTTCCAACATCACATGTATGACCATCCATCCACACCTAACCAACAAAATTTCATCAAATAATCACCTTTCAATCTCTACAATAACTATGTATTTAAACTGGGAACTTATGGCTTCCAATCACCATACCAAGAGTTCCAATACTTAATTCATACTCATATTCCCATAATAAATCCGTACATGTAAGTATAAGGGTGTAGGATTACCTTTTGGAAGAAATCTTGCAAAACCCTCCTTTGAGTTCTTGAAGAAATTTCTTGAAGATCTAAGTAGTTAATCTGTAGATTTCATCAATAAAAGTGTAGAAATAATGGAATTTCACACCAAGTTAATGGGGATTGCATAACTTGAAGAAGAGAAGAGCTTCAAAATCCGTCTAAACGAAGTGGGGAAAATAACCCCCGAGATAGGGTCGGGTTATTAAAAAAATAGGATTTGGACAGCCGCGACGCATGGGGCGTCGCTTGGGGAGGTGCTGTAGTGAAAAATGTGTCCAGAAATGAAATTTGGAAACATTTTAGAATTTTCACAGGCGCGGCGCATCGGGTGCCGCATGGGGCGGCGCGGTAGTGTAAAATTCTGCCAGCTTTTGTAATTTGGTCATAACTTCTTGTAGGAGTGTCCAAATAACAAACGATTTGAAGAGTTACAAACTAGAATCGAAGGTATTTAATTCGATAGGGTTTTAATCACATAAATACTTATATATATATGTAGATATGCTCATCCAAAGGTTTGTCTTGTGCGTACTCATTTGGAACTTTAGTCTATCATGTAATTTTCCAACTTGTCTTAGATTTAGACCTCTCCTTAGACCCCAAATCACTTATAATATGCCTCGTACACTTCTTATAATATCAAATTGATATCCATCATATTAATAGTCCTCGTGTGCACATAAAATAATATAATAAGCGCATATCAGCTTTCTTAATAGCGCTTAAGTACTTCGCAATTTTCCGGGGTGTTACACCGTGTGTTAGTCCCATCAGGCAGTACCAAAGAAAGGAGGTATGGTAGTTATAAAAAATAAAAATAATAAACTCATACCTACCAGGACTGTTACAGGATGGAGAGTCTGTATTGATTACAGATGTTTCAATGATGCCACTAGAAAAGATCATTTTCCTTTGTCATTTGTTGATCAAATGTTGGAAAGAACTGCAGGATATAATTTTTACTGTTTTCTTGATGTCTACTCAGGATATAATCAGATACCAATTACACCAGAAGATCAAGATAAGACAACATTCACATACCCTTATGGATCATATGCGTGACATCAGGATATAATCAGATACCAATTACACCAGAAGATCAAGATAAGACAACATTCACATACCCTCATAGATCATATTCCTATAGGAGAATGCCATTTGGTTTGTGTAATGCCCCTGCTATATTTCAGCATTGCATGTCGGTAATTTTTGCTGACATGACTGACAAAATTCTTGAAATTTTTATGGATGATTTTACACTCTTTGGAAAAACATATAAGGTTTGTCTTAAATACTTGACCCTAGTTCTTAAAAGATATGAGCAAACAAACTTAGTTCTTAATTGGGAAAAATGTCATTTTACGGTTACAGAAGGAATTGTTTTAGGACATAAAATCATTGCTAAAGGGATAGAAGTTGATAAGACTAAAATTAATCTTATAGCAGGATTATACCCCTCCCACGAATGTGAAAGGCATTAGGAGCTTTCTAGGTCATGCAGGTTTTTACAGATGATTCATAACAGATTTCTCAAAGATTTCAAAATCGCGGACTAACCTCTTGATGAAAGACATTAAGTTTGATTTTTCAGGTGACTCTGTGAAAGCGTTTGAAACCCTTAAGGAAAAGTTATCAACTGCACATGTAGTTGTGTCCCCTGATTGGAACCAACCTTTTGAGTTCATGTGTGATGCCAGTGATACAGCAGTTGGAGTTGTTTTAGGCCAAAGAAAGGATAAGGTTTTCTGTCCCATTTACTATGCTATTAGGACATTGAGTGAGACTCAAGTGAATTATGCCATGACAGAAAAAGAGTTACTAGCAGCAGTGTTTGCTTTTGGTAAGTTTCGCTCTTATTTGATAGGAACCAAGGTTACTGTTTTTACTGATCATGTAGCTTCAAAATACCTCTTAGCTAAGAAAGATGCTCGACCTAGGTTATTAAGATGGATTTTACTTCTACAAGAATTTGACCTTGAGATAAATGACAAAAAAAGGGACGGAGAACCAAGTACCTACCATTTGTCTAGATTAGAAAACCCTCCCTTTGCGTTTAATGAGATAAAATAAGAATTTCCTGATGAACATATTTTTTCAGTTGACACAATTGTGACTCAACCACCTTGATTTGCAGATATCACAAACTACTTGGTTTGAAAGTGGATACTGTCATATTTCTCTTACCAGCAAAGAAAAAAGCTTATATATGATGCAAAGTATTATCAGTGGGATGAACCTTACTTCTTTAAAAATTGTGTAGATAATATCATTAGAAGGTGTGTACCTGAAGAAGAGATGAATAAAATTCTATATCACTATCGTGATGGAGCAATTGGAGGACATTATGCAGCAAATCGAACGACTTTTAAAGTTTTAGAAGCTGGATTCTTCTGGCGCACACTCTTTAAAGATGCCCGAGCATATGTAGCACAATGTGATAGGTGTCAGAGAACATGTAATATCACCAAGAGAGATGTGATTCCATTGCAATCAGTACATGTATGTGAAACATTTGATGTTTGGGGAATAGATTTTATGGGTCCTTTTCCTTCTTCTCTCTCTTTTGAATATATCCTTGTGGTTGTGGATTACGTGTCAAGATGGGTTGAATCCATCCTCACAAGAATGCAAGATGCTCGTACATTGTGCAATTTCTTACAAAAACTAGTTTTACCAGATTTGGCACACCGCGAGTCATCATTAGTGACCAAGGAACTCATTTCATCAATAGACAATTCTGCTTTATTGTCAAAATATAATGTGACTCACAAAATAGGATCATGATGTCATGCTTAAAACTCAAGGGCAAGTTGAGGTTTCCAACCACTATTTAAAAAAAATTCTTGAAAAAGCGGTTGGAATCTCAAGAAAACACTGGGTTTTAAAATTAGATGATGCATTATGGGCATACCGAACGACTTTCAAAATGCAAATTGGAACATCTCTGTAACGATCCGACCGATTGTTTTGCTTTCTAGAACCTTGTTCCCCTAAATAAGACTTTATCGTACATACTTTTACTGTTTTATGACTTGCGGGGATGGTTAGTTCGGGATTTGAAAGGGGTCGGGTTGAAATCGGAACACTTGGTTCCTTAAGGTTGGCTTAAAAGGACAAGTTTGACTTCGGTCAATATTTTGAGTAAACAGCCTCGGAATCATGATTTGGCAGTTTCAATACGTTCGTATGATGATATCGGACATGGGCGTATGTTCGGATCGGGTTTTGGATGACTTGGGAGCATTTCGGCGCCTAATAGTGAAAGTTGGTTCTTGAAGGTTTTAAAAGTTCTTTAAATTTGGTTTGGAGCGGGTTTTGGTGATATCAAGGTCCAAATAGAATTCCGAGACTGGGAATAGTTTTGTAATGTCATTTAAGACTTGCACGCAGAATTTGGTGTCATTCCGAGTAGTTTAAGTACGTTTCGGCGCATTGGAAGTAAATTGAAGAATTGAAGTTCTTAAGTTTGAACCAATTGGTTTTGGGGTGCGACTCTTTGTTTTAATGTTGTTTCGGGCATTTCAAGAGTCCGAGCAAGTCCGTTTTATGATTCTAGACTTGTGGGTATGTTCGGGCGGGGAAATTTGGTGTCATTCTGAGTAGTTTAAGTACGTTTCGGCGCATTGGAAGTAAATTGAAGAACTTGAAGTTCTTAAGTTTGAACCAATTGGTTTTGGGGTGTGATTCTTTGTTTTAATGTTGTTTCGGGCGTTTCAAGAGTTCGAGTGAGTCCGTTTTATGATTCTAGACTTGTGTGTACGTTCGAGCGGGGCCCCGGGGGCCCAGAGAGTCGATTGGACGAGGCTCAGACCATTTTGGGAGCTGAAGCTCCCCAGATCTGTCAAAACCGCACCTACGGTTGGCCAGCCGCAGGTGCGAGCTCGCAGGTGCGGGCCAAGTCTCGCAGATGCGGCCAAGGGAGGGCAGCCAAAATTCCGCAGGTGCGGATCCTCCTCCGCAGAAGCGGAACCACAGAAGCGGTAAACCGCCCGCTTAAGTGACCCCCATCCGGCCCAGTGATTTCCACATAAGCGGACCCTTGTCTGCATATGCGAGGGCGCAGGTGTGTCCCAATGCGCCGCAGGTACAAAAATCGATGGGCAATGCACTTCATTTAACACAGGACTTAGGCATTTTTCTCCCATTCTTTACACACTTGGGTGATTCTAGAGCTTCCAAAGGGGGAGATTTCAACCTGGCTATTGAGGGTAAGTAATTCCTACCATAATGTGAGTTTAATACATACATTATATATAGATTTCAACATGAAAATTGGTAGAAATCATGGGTTTAGAAAAAAAACCTAGGGTCTAATAAAAATGATATTTTACCACGAAAATGATTATGAAACTTAGTGAAAATCATATATTTATGTTCTTAAGGTTTTGGGTAACAACTCTATTCAAAAATTTCCGAAATCTGGGCGTATGGGCTGATCATGCCCAATTATGCCTTATAAAAAGGACTAAGTGGTCGTTGTCAATATATTCCGGGTATTAAGCCCAGAGTTGAATCCCACAGGAAATTAACATAGCAATTACAAGTATTAGGCTCACTCAATTCCACGTAATCAACTTCCAAGATATTTTAGATAACAATTAGTTGTTTTTCTACTAACTATTACTTAATGAAATTATGTTAACTAGAGCTAACTAAAAATGGGTTGTAAACAATAATGAGAATGATCTAAGGTTATGATTTCCCCTATTGATGGAATCCCTTCCTGCTATGTTTTATATTAAATTTTCCTAATCGTCTCTATCGATCATGAGCACTCTTACTACCGTAAATCTCTCCCGATTAATTATGACAATTTACTAGACATACTCTCCCGAGTTACGCTAGCTGGCTTTTATTACAGCTCACTTAGATCGCACCCAAGGTTTTGTTATCCCTAATCCCACCTTTAAACCCTTGGTTATTGATTCCTCACATACATCGGGAGTGATGTTGTTCAACAACTACCTAAATATGCACTCTCTCCCGAGTAATACATACTAAATAGACACAGCTAATTGAGGATCCTTTCAATTAACTACAACATGAACGTAGTTGAACAAATATAGATTAAACTTGGTAAATCTATATTAACATAGCAAGAATTTCATCATTCCATAGGCTCCATCAAAACCTTAGACTAAATATTTAGCTATTCATGATAAAACTAAATAAATCCATAAAATAATTCATGATTCACAAATAATGATAAAAGGAAGAATGAAAAACTCTAATGGTGTCTTGATCTTCTCACACTTGTTCTTGCCTCCAATTGAGTTTAAAAACAAGCTTAACCTTTACTTGGGCGAGTTTGTTGAGTTTATATAGGGTTAGGATAAGTTGCCCACGTTTTACACTTTAGCCCCTGGACTCTCTTGGCCTTCTCCAGATCGACCGCGGTCGCGGGCCAACCGCGGTCTGACCGTGGTCGTTTTAAACAATTCTGTTTTGCGTCTTTTTCCACCACGTTCCAGCTGCGGCCCGACCGCGGTGGAGGTGGAATTTCGCCAGTTTTTCTTCGCTTTTTTTATTGCTCGTTTTCATCCGGGTGCTTCTCAATTGGCCTTGTATCTACATATTCGACCCCAAAACACTCTATATCATCCTCCTACCTCGGAGTAGCTCTTGCAAAGCATAAAACCCACAAATAGAGCATTTTGTTATCATTTAGCACTTAAAACATCAATAAAGTATGGTTAAATTAGAGCATAAATAGCATCTACATCGCATAATATAGGCTACTATCAACACCCCACACTTAAACCGTTGCTAGTCCTCAAGCAACAAAACCACATTCTATAGGCCTAATCATCTCTGGGTGACTTCCCTACTCGTCGCACCAAGAACAATTCACACTGGTGGACTACCTCAACATAACATTCACACCTCAAGAGTGGACTCTCTTTCTAGCCACGCAATGTCCCTAATCTACTCTCCTACTCTCAGTCAGAAGTCCAGACTTACCTTCCTTTCACGATTCAAGTGCCTACTCACCACAAAGAGACTCAAGTCATAGTTATTATAATTCACACACTGAGGACTTCAAACAAGTAAGATTTAACTCACCCTCAGAAAGAAATTCTCATGCCACATAAAACGCACCATATGCTTGCCCTTAGTGTAATACTCAACTAATCGAGCTCCTTTGGTCTAGAATCAAGTAGGACTTTATTTGGTTGTAATGTGGGCTGCAGGACAAGTAGGATATATATGAATATAAGACTGGCTACACCTCCCCAAGCACTTTAATACATTTTTTCACATGTAAGCCCATACTCTTGTCAACCCATTATTCCACCTTTCATCATTGTGTTATGCCCCTTACTTCTTTAAGCATACTTTTTAAAAAGCCACCACCATTTGAGACTTATATTTTTTTTTCCAGTTCCAGTGGCTTCTAGTATTAATTATCACACCGTTCACCTTTATCCATATTCTCTTAGTTCCACTCAAAATCCACCCATCCACCCCACACTTTAACTTTTCCATGTTCATCACAATTCAAGTGCTTCTAGGAGGTGATAGGGTTCAAAAGATAGTCAATTCAAAAATTGGGTAAGGCTTGTAATGTGGTTGCCAGAGAAAACAAGATTACAGGCTCAAAGGGGTTAACTATGGTATATACAATTAGGTGGGTAGAAACATATATAAATAGGTTCAACAAAGAAACGCCTATATCACTTTCTAGACCAATTAAGGATACCATTTCTCTTTGTGCACACACATGGCAAGTTCTAGGCATTGAATGTTAGCACAGAATACACAACGTCTCACTCACACAAGGCACATGACTCAGTTCAGTTCGGATCGTCAGACACTCTGCTCAAGGTACTTAAGCCAAATCAAGAACACACAATTTAAGGCTTTCTTCCTAGAGTCGACTAATGAGACTAAGTGTCACGCTAAGGCAATCTATATTCAAGGTACTACGGAGTTAAGGCATCCTATTGCTATTATTTCCTCTCCCAAATTCCTAAACTAACAAGAAAAAAACTAACTACACCCGGTTCAAATGGAAACCCTTGGAAAAGAACCGTGGTTTAAAGAAAAACCAAGGGGGAGTTGATACACTACCTAACAAAAGAAAATCTTTTTGTTTTTTTGTTTGACTTAACTCCCTCAAGAGACCCGTCGAGAGGTGTCCGTCTTTGGTCCAAGTCGAAGTTAATTAACAGCAAACCAAAATACCAAACAAACCAAAATACCAAACAATCTTTACAAGTGTACAACAACAACAACAACAATCCCCCACCCCACACTTAAAGATTTGGCATGTCCCCATGTCAAAGAAATTAAAGCAAAGTAAGGTAAGGGGACTTCCCTGGTGCTCAGTCCTGATCGGAGACGGTGCCAGGATCGAGGTGACATGCTCATCCTAGCGCTCTTAGCCAACCCATGATTTTCTTTTCTGACCTAGCACTTTGAGTAGCCAAAGTGTCAACTCGAGCACCCAGGTCATCGACCGAAGTGCATAAGCCAGCCATATCCTGCTCCAAGGCTGTCATTCGAGTACTCCGACGGGCCTGAGATGGGCCCCCCTCATCAGGAAACTGCACTGGTGGGGCGGAGGCATGCATAGCCCCCTCATCATCATCATCATCGGCATCATCATCATCATCATCCGCCCCAGCCTGCTCTGTTCCAACTGTGATTTTGCTAGCCCTGAATGGGGATTTTAATGGCAACTTCCCATCTAATATGGGATTTTCAGGAACTCGTGAAGCACGACACAACCTGGTGACCAGGGAAGGGAAGTAGAACCCTTTTCAGGGCTCAGCGAAGAAGATGTCCAGCTGACGTCTCCTCAATTCTTCGTAGATACTTGGTTATTCAGCTCGCAAGGCATGCCTGTCAATGTGTACTTCAGGCACTGGCTTCTTGGATATCTTTGCATTAAACCTATCTTGAGCCGCTTTGGAGACAAACCGGGTGTTGTCAAACTGGCTCGAACTATCCTGAGCTCGAGCTCTGGATGAACCTCCTGGCCCACTGGCGGAGGAACCCATGGCACGTCTCTTCCTTGATTGATGCATTTTACCTGATAAAACAAGGGCTACTATTAGTGAGGGTTTGGGTTGTGTGAACCCCGGGTGGTTACTCAGACTTCACCAACACCATGGTCATATTAACAATTACAGCTCAATGAGGCAATTTCACAAGCACCTAGTGTGCATGGAACTATGATTTCATACAATTAGCCCATGGAAGTACAAACCCTCCCCCAAATCAACCACAATCACTACATATACTCCACCCCACCACAATCAAATTCAACACAACAAAATCATGCTCTTTTCTACCATATTCTACACATTACCAACTAAAAAGAAGAAAAGAAACCAAAAATTTTACTCCAGATACTACAACACTTCTATAATTACAATTGCAAAAGAGAAAGAAAAAAGAAAAGAGAAAGAAACATGACCTACCCAAGACTTGTAGAGTTGAGATAGGGGGAAAAGGGAGAAATTTGGAGTGGAAGGGAGATGGGGGATGAGGGCAAACGGAAGTGAGAGAGAGGAGTTGTGTTGTGAGTGAGATAAGGAAGAAAAGATGCTTGGGGTGAATGTTAGGGTAAGAGTAAGAAGGGTTTGGGGGAAGTGATGGAGGGGGGGGGGGGGGGGGTATGGGTAGGTTTAGTTTTAATTGGTTGAGAAAATAAAATAAAATAGAATAAAAAATTTACAACTTACCTGGAGACGGGCAGAAGCACAGCATTCCACCGCGCCTGGTTCGTGTTCGTACCGCGGTCGCGGTGAAAAAGAAAAGAGAAACAGTGGATTCGTCAATCACCGCGCCCAGTCCGCGTCCCGACCGCGGCCGCGCTGACCAAAAATAGAATGTGCATGATCCGCCGCTCCCAGGCCGTGGTCCCATCGCGGTCGCCATCAGGGGTTTCTGAAAAAAAATTTCTTTTTTTTTTCTCATTTTTCACCTTTCCGGAGTTGGTTCTTGACCCCGACTTCTCTCGATATGCACCAATCTTGCCCTGTACACTAATAAATGGGTTAGTATCATACACATCAAGTACAACAACAAAACAAAAATAGAAATAAAAGAAAACATGGGTTGCCTCCCACGAAGCGCTTGATTTAGCATCGCGGCACGACGTAGATGAGCGCATTTAAGGTTCCCTCGACCTCTGGGGCTCAGTCAAATGGATCATTGACATTTCCTTGACTTCATCCATGCCCACATATGGTTTCAACCTGTGCCCGTTGACTCTAAATATGTGATAGTCTTTCTTTGAGGCAATACCTATAGCACCTGAAGGGAGCACCTCAACCACACGAAATGGTCTAGACCATTGTGACTTGAGTTTACCCGGAAATAACCTTAATCTTGAATTGTAAAGCAACACCATAACTCCGGGTTTGAAATTTCTCTCAATAATGTTCTTGTCATGAAACATCTTCATTCTTTCTTTGTATAACATGGTGCTCTCAAAAGCAAGATATCAGACCTCATCAAGCTCATGCAACTCCGTGACTCTATTCGTCTCCGCAGCTTCCATGTCTAGATTCAATTGTCTCAGCGCGCACCAAGCTCTATGTGCTAACTCCACTGGCAAGTGATAAGCCTTTCCAACACCAACTTGTATGGTGACATGCCAATTGGTGTTTTGAAAGCAGTTCGATAGGACCAGAGTGCGTCATCTAACTTTTTCGCCCAATTTGTTCTTGTGGCATTCACAGTTTTGGTCAACACACTCTTTATCTCTCTATTTGACACTTCAACCTGACCACTGGTCTGAGGATGGTATGGAGTTGCCACCTTGTGGCGTACATCGTACTTCTCCAGCAATTTCTCGAAGGATCTATTGCAGAAATGAGTGCCTCCATCAATGATTATGGCGCTCGGGGTGCCGAAACGGGTGAATATATTCTTCTTCAAAAACCCAATCACTACCCTTTCATCATTGGTGGGGAGTGATGCAGCCTCCACCTATTTGGACACATAATCTACAGCAAGAAGTATGTACTTATTGCCATAGGAACTGACGAAAGGGCCCATGAAGTCTATTCCCCAAACAGCGAACACTTCAACCTCCTGAATGGGGTTCATGGGCATCTCATGGCGACGGGAAATGTTCCCAGTTTGCTGGCATTCATCATAGCCCTTGACCCATAGATGTGCATCCTTAAACATAGTTGGCCAGTAGAAACCTACTTCCAGAACTTTTGCGGTCGTCCTGACTCCTCCAATATGTCTGCCATATGCCAATGCGTGACATGACTGCAAAATAGAAGATTGATCTATCTCGATGACACACCTCCGGATCATATTGTCAGCACAAATCAACAGATAAGGTTCATCCCAGTAATACATGCGGTACTCACGGTAAAACTTTTTCTTTTGCACAGAGGAAAGATCATAGGGAACTATACCGCTTGCCAGGTAATTTGCAATGTCTGCATACCATGGCACTTCCTCAAGGTTTGTGGAGAGTGAGTGCTTGTCTGGAAAGGTTTTCGGAATATCCTCTAACTCAATTGCTTTGTCAGCTCCTTCCAGTCGTGATAAGTGATCAGCGACTTGATTTTTCGTGCCCTTACGGTCACAAATTTCCAAGTCGAACTCTTGCAGCAGCAGCACCCAACAAATCAGGTGCGGTTTGGACTCTTTCTTTTCGATTAGGTACCTGAGAGCAGCATGATCAATATTTACAATTACCTTTGAGCCAATCAGGTACAATCTGAACTTGTCAAACACGAACACTATAACCAGCATCTCTTTATCAGTCACACTGTAGTTCAACTGGGCTCTACTCAACGTTCTACTTGCGTAGTAAATTGGGTGCATTATCTTGTCGTTTCGCTGTTCTAGCACTGCTCCCACTGCATAGTCACTTGCGTCACACATTAGCTCGAATGGTTGCTCCCAGTCGAAGAGAAACAATAATAGGTGTTGTGACAAGTATTTTCTTCAATTCCCTGAATGCTACCTGCAATCATTAAAAAACACGAAAGGGTGATCTTTTTCTAACAACTTACACAGGGGGTTAGTAATTTTTGAGAAGTCTTTTATGAATCTCCGATAGAACCCGACATGCCCGAGGAAGCTCCTAATTACTTTGACGGATGTGGGTGATGGAAGCTTTGATATCACATCAACTTCTGCACGATCCACCTCAATGCCCTTGCTTGATACCAAGTGTCCCAAGACTATACCTTCTTGTACCATGAAATGGCACTTTTCCCAATTAAGTACCAGGTTAGTCTCGATGCACCTTTTCAACACTCCGGTCAGATTCTGAAGGCACTCATCGAATGAATTTCCCACTACTGAGAAATCATCCATGAATACCTCCATTATGTCTTCTACCATGTCTGTGAATATGGCCATCATGCACCTTTGGAATGTGGCCGGTGCGTTGCATAGGCCAAAGGGCATCCTCCGAAAGGCAAAAAGCCCATAAGGGCATGTGAATGAGGTATTCTCTCTGTCCTCTGGTGAAATGGAGATCTGATAGTACCCATCCAGAAAACAGAAGTGGGACCTCCCTACCAATATGTCAAGCATCTGATCAATGAAGGGAAGTGGGAAGTGGTCTTTCCGGGTGGCTAAGTTGAGTTTCCTATAATCCATACAAATTTTGCAGCCTGTGATGGTTCGTGTAGAGATCAGTTCATTTTTTTCATTTTTCACCACCGTCATTCCACCCTTCTTGGGAACACATTGCACTGGGATAACCCAGTTGCTTTCAGAGATGGGGAAGACGATTTCCGCATCTAACCACTTAATGATTTCTTTCTTCACCACTTCCTTCATATTGGGGTTCAGCCTTCTTTGGTATTCTCTAAAAGGTTTGTTCCCTTCTTCCAGAAGAAATTTATGCATACAAAATTCCGGGCTGATCCCCTTAATATCTGCCATGGTCCACCCGATAGCAGTCTTGCGCTCTGTCAGTACCTGCAAAAGTTGTTTTGCCTGCACATCTAACAAACTAGATGAGATAATAACAGGTAATGTGGAGTTAGGTCCTAAGAATGCATACCTGAGATGGGCGTGCAGTGGCTTCAACTCCAGTTTTGGTGGTTCTTCTGTGGATGGCCTGGCTGGAGGAGTTTCCCTTTTCTCTAAGTGCATGGGCTTGAATTCGAGTGGTCTCTTCCAAAAACCTTTGCCCTCAAGAGAAAGCACCCATTTCGCCAATTCCTCACTATTCACCTCATCTAAATTCATAAGACATGCATCTATAGGATCCTCAATGTTCAAGGTCTCATCATCCTCTTCCAGGATTACATCCACGACATCAATTAAAGAACAATTGGCGAATTCACTTGGTCACTTCATAGATTTCTGGATGTTGAATGTTATCTCCTCATCATTTAACCTCATCTTGAGCTCTCCAGTTTTGCATTCAATTAGAGCTCGCCCCGTGGCCAAGAATGGCCTTCCCATAATTATGGAAATTTCTTCATCCACCCTACAGTCCAGAATAACAAAATATGTAGGGAACACATATTTACCTACATGTACCAACACGTCATCAAGAATCCATGAGGGCCTCTTTATATTCTGTCAGCTAGCTAGCTGCAACAACATAGACGTGGGTCTAGCTCTTCCAATCCCAAGCCTTTTATAGATAGCTAGGGGCATAAGATTTATGCTTTCCCCCAAATCACATAGCGCCTTGGTAAAAGCAAAGTTACCTATGGTGCAAGGAATTGTGAAACTCCCTGGGTCAGACAACTTTTCAGCAACGGGTCTTGTTACAACAACACTGCAGGTCTGAGTTAGAGTCACTGTGGCCAAGTCTTGGAAGTCGAACTTGCGGGACATCAAATCCTTCATCATTTTTGCATAACCAGGAATTTCCTTTAAATCATCAATCAATGGAATATTTACCTGAATTTGTTTCAACATGTCCAATAAATTCTTGTAATGCTCATCTTTTCGATATTTGGCCAGCCTCTGTGGGAATGGTGCTGAAGGTCGCTTTTTTCATGTGATTTGGGCTTTCTTTTTTTCAGGCGCTACCTCCAATACCGGTTCCTGTGCTGTCTCAGCTTCTTTCTCAGCTTCATTCTATTTGTTGGCATCTTCATGTGCAGGATGCACTGTCACTTCAATCAATCCTGCTGAGTCATCTAACACAATGGGAACTGGCATAAGTGTCTCAGCAGGTCTGCTTTCTCGAGCCCTCACTTTCTCCAAGTCCAGGTCTCTACCATTACGTAGACTCACTACCATCAGATGCTTCGGGCCATGATCTTTTGGATTTACCTGAGTGTCTGCAGGTAACATCCTCTGTGGACAATTATTCAGTGACATCAAAGTCTGACCCATTTGGACCTCAATATTTTTGATAGCTGACTCATGTGAATCTACTCTTTCACTTATTTTTTTGCATTAGACCCAATCACCTGCTACATCATTGCCTCGAGCCTAGCGAACCCGTCTTACTGTCTCCTATTATGTTGCTGTTGAGGTGGATGATACCCCTACTGGTGATTCTGGTTGTTATAGCCCTGTGGCCTTTGGTAAGTCGCCATATTACCCTTTGGTCGCATGGCCTCCATGTTTTCGTTATTATGCTGCTGCGGGGCTGGCCTGTATTGCTGATTATGCTACCCCCAATTCTGACCACCTGGTCTCTGACCCCCATAGTTGGACACATAATTCATGTTCTTAGGATAGTGTTGGTGATCCCCCTCAACGCTCTACTAGCTACCAAAACCTGACTCTTCCACCGTTTTGGTGAGGATGCTCATTTGTGTCATTAATGTGGCCATATTTTCAGCAAGAGAGTTAGCTGGATCTAATGCCACTGAGTGGACCAAAGGAGTGATGGGCGTGTTTCTGTTTGTCCATCCTGAGTTATGTGCCATCTTGTCGAGCAAGATCTTGCTCTCTCTAAACGTTTTACTCAGGAATGCTCCACCAACTGAAGCATCAACATTAGCTTTCACACTATCGGCCAGACCCATGTAAAATCTCTGCCCCAACATCTGCTCAGGACTACCATGGTGTGGACATGCAACCAACATCCCTTTAAATCTTTCCCATGTCTCTTGCAATGTTTCTGTTGGTTTCTGTCTGAAGCTCAAGATCTCATCAATTTGTTGAGCAGTCTTGTTGGGTGGATGAAATTTGTTCATAAATTGCTTGACCAACTCCTCCCAAGTAGTGATGGAATTGATGGGGAGTGAATTTAGCCAAGTCTGGGCTGCTCATGTCACAGAGAATGGAAACAACTACAACTTTATTGCTTCAGGAGTCACGTTGCGTTGTCTTTGTGTTTGGCAGATTGACAGGAAATTCTTCAAGTGTTGTTGGGGATCTTCAATGTATGACCTCGAGAATAGTCCCTTGTTTTGCAACAAATGCAGCATATTGTTTGTTATTCGGAATGAATCTGCCTGTATCTGCGGGACTACAATCGATGTGGCCAAGTTGTCTGCTGTGGGTTGTGCCCAATCATATAAAGCAGCCTCTGGTACAAGAGGCTCCACTACCTGCGCATTTGGGTCCTCCACGTTATTCCCATTATTTCTGTTATTCACCAGCTCTACCATGTCTGGTTCAAGTTGTTCAGTTAAGTTTTGTTGTTTGCTTTTCCAGTTGGCCCGATTCAAGGCCTTGAAAACTTTCTCGGGATCTGATAATGCTTCAAATACTTCACTAGTTCTCGATGAGTTTCTAGGCATGCACTTGTAACAACCAAGTTTGCAAACGTTAAAATTTTAATGTATTGATTGAAAGTGAAGAAAATTGACTACACTAAGAATTTTTGAAATTCTTTCAACTATAATTGATAACACCGTTAATTCCTCGGCAACGGCGCCAACATTTTATCACGCCCAACTATGCCTTATAAAAAGGACTAAGCAGTCGTTGTCAATATATTTTGGGTATTAAGCCCAGATTCGAATCCCACGGGGAATTAACCTATCAATTACAAGTATCAAACTCACTCAATTCCATGTAATCAACTTCCAAGATATTTTAGATAATAATTGGTTATTTTTCTACTAACTATTACTTAATGAAATTATATTAACTAGAGCTAACTAAAAATGGGTTTTAAACAATAATGAGAATGATCTAAGGTTATGATTTCCCCTATTGATGGAATCCCTTCCTGATATGTTTCATATAAATTTGCCTAATCGTCTCTATCGATCATGAGCACTCTTACTACCATAAATATCTCCCGAGTAATTACGAAAATTTACTAGACATACTCTCCCGAGTTACGCTAGCTGGCTTTTATTACAACTCACTTAGATC
>ML415519.1:1316-23836 GCA_005239525.1 Nicotiana knightiana | reverse complement strand
AAAATGCTTAGGCAAAGGCGTACTATATCTATGTTTTGTTATATATAGAAGCTCTTTTAATAATATGTAATCTTCGTAAATTTTCAGTTGTTTTTTTTTGGTAATGATAAATGAAATAACTTGTGAATAATCTGATGAATATGTTAGTATATTTATGATTGTTAGAACAAAATGATATTATCAATCACAACTACTTGGTCAGACATTAATCGTTCGGTCATATATAAAGTATATTATTAACTTCAAAAATGGTTCTTGATAAATAAAACATTCGCGTGACTTTAGGCAAATGATTTTAATATCAAAGACTATTAATTATGTACACATGTGCGTGACATGGTTTTTAGCGCACTAAAATGTGAGTACACGTACGCGTGACTCGTTTCGGATAATATCACCACTACGAATAAGTGAATAATAAAAGTGGTAAAAATATAAAAAATGCACATAGGTATAAAAGCAGTAGTTAAACAATTTAGGCCAAGTTTAATCATTAAGCGACCGTGCTAGAACCACGGAGCTCGGGAGTGCCTAACACCTTCTTCCTGGTTAACAGAATTCCTTACCCGGATTTCTGGTTCGTAGACAATTTAAACAGAGTCAAAATTCCTCGGTTTTGGGCTTTTTAATAAATAAATAGTGTCCCGGAACACCGTAAAAAATTCGGGTGGCGACTCTGAAAATGAATAAAATAAATCCCAAAAAATCGAATAATGTCACTTAAAGTGGAAAAACGCACTCTTATCGGAAAAAAAAAAAGTTGTGACAGCTCTGGCGACTCTGCTGGGGAATCACTAGAACCTAGAATCTCTGGTTCAGGGTTTAAGAATTCGAGCTTGTTAATGTGATTTTACTTGGCTTTATTAATTGTGATATTACTGTATTTTGTGCGCACAATGTGCTAAATGTTATTTATTTACCGTTTTGATATCTATTTGAACNAATAGTTAAGCGACCGTGCTAGAACCACGGAACTCGGGAATGCCTAACACCTTCTCCCGGGTTAACAGAATTCCTTATTCGGATTTCTGGTCGCAGACAAATTAAAACAGAGTCTAAATTTCCTCGGTTTGGGATTTTAAAATAACACGGTGTCCCGGAGCATCGTCAAAAATCCGGGTGGCGACTCTGAAAACTAAATAAATCTCAAATCTGAATAATGTCACTTAAAGTGGAAAAACTCCCTTATGAGGTGTGACAGACGCAACGAAGTCCACTGCGGAATAACTAGAGAAAGTTGCGTTGTTTGAAGAATTCCTAGAAAGGAAATTCCATTTGGGAACAGGACTGCACCCGGAGCTCAGGTCTGCTTTTATTGAATTTCATAAAATTAACGCCGATTGTTTTGCATGGTCGCACGAGTATATGAAAGGTATTCCGACGGAGGTAGCCGTGAACAAGTTAAGCTTGGATCCCAACATACCTCTGGTAATACAAAAGAAGCGCCCTATTGCTGAAGCAAGGAATAAATTCGTCAAAGAAGAGGTAACCCCCTTACTCAATACTCGTTCAATCCAAGAGGTAAGATATCCGGAATGGCTAGCTAATCTAGTTGTAGTTCCTAAGAAAAACAATAAATTTTTGCATGTGCGTAGACTATAAGGATATTAATAAGGCGTGCCTGAAAGACTCGTTCCATTGCCAAGTATTGATCAAATGATTGATGCCATGTTCGGGCACGAGTTAATAAGTTTCCTTGATGCTTATTTTGGGTACAATCAAATCAAGATGAACCCAGAAGATCAGGAAAAGACTTCGTTTATAACGAATTTTGGTACATACTATTACAATGTGATGCCCTTCGGGCTGAAAAACGCCGGAGCCACTTATCAACGACTCATGAATAAGATGTCCAAAGAACAAATAGGAAAGAATATGTAAGTATATATCGACGATATGCTCGTTAAGTCTTTGAATGCAGGTGACCACCATAAGCATTTGCAAGAAACATTCGACATCCTAAGGAAGAATAATATGAAACTTAACCCCGAGAAGTGCGCGTTCAGGGTCAATTCTGGTAAGTTCCTGGGATTCCTAGTCTCACAAAGGGGAATTGAGGTAAATCCCGTCAAAATAAAGGTCATAGAGGATATCCCAGATCAATTGTCTAACGTAAAATAAGTCTAAAGGATCACAGGGAGATTAGCAACTTTGAGCAAGTTCATTTCGTGATCGTCGGAAAAATGTCATCTCTTCTTCGCACTGCTCAAAAAGAAAACAATTTCGAATGGACACCAGAGTGTCAGCAAGCCTTGAAGGATTTGAAGAAATACTTGTCAAGCCCTCCATTGCTCTCGAAAACAAAAGAAGATGAAACATTTCTAGTCTACCTCGCGGTTTCAGAAGTTGCGGTAAGTGCAGTATTAGTCCGAGAGGACGAAGGTACCAGCAAAACTTTTTCGGGAGCAGAAACTCGCTCCTCACTACCCATATCTGGAAAAACTGGCCTTAGCTCTCGTAGTTGCCACTTGGAAGTTGAGGCCCTACTTCTAATGCCACCTGATATTTGTGGTGATTACTTTCCCTTTGTGAAACATCCTCCATAAACACAAAATCTCGGGTAGATTGGCCAAATCGACTGTAAATGAGCGAGTTCGACATAGAGTATAAATTGAGGACTTCAATTAAGTCGCAAGTCTTGGCTGACTTTGTGGCTGATTTCAGTCCGGGACTATTGCCTCTGGAAACCAAAGAGGAAATAATGGTATCAGAATCGATACCTTGGGTTTGGACCTTGTTTACTGACGGAGCTTCCAACGTAAAAGGGTCCGGACTCAGAATAGTCTTAATCGCGCCTTCGGGGGAAACCTTAAGGCAAGCCATCAGAACGATCCATTTAACTAACAATGAAGCAGAGTACGAATCTTTGACTGCCTGGCTCGAGTTGGGCCGGGAACTTGACTCCGAGGTCATTGATATCAAATGTGACTCGCAGGTGGTGGTAAATCAAGTCTACGGGATCATTGACACCAAAGAGGAACGTATGCAACAATATGTGGTAAAGGTTCAGGATCTGTTGGCACGATTCTGGGAGTGGTCAATTACTTATTTCCCGAGGGAGGATAACACGAAAGCAGATGCATTGGAAAACTTGGGCTCATCGACAAAAATCAAGGGATCGAAATCAGGGACCGTGGTACAACTAATGAATTTAGTCCTGGATACAGATGGTTACTATGAGGTCAATTCGACTAGTTTGGTCTAGGACTGGAGAAACGAAATAATCGACTATCTCGATCATGGGAAGTTTCCTGAAGACCCCAAAGTATCACAAGAATTACGCACCAAAGCTCCACGTTATAGCTTCAAGAAAGGCCAATTTTATAGAAAATCCTTCCCAGGCTCGTTAGCCCGGTGCTTAGGAGTATCAGAAGCTAACTATGTCATGAGAGAGGTCCATGATGGGATATGCAGCAACCACTCTGGTGCAGATTCTTTGGTGTTGAAATTAGTTCGGGCAGGAGATTATTGGCCTCGTATGGAACAAGACGCCAAAGACTTCATACAAAAATGTGATAAGTGCCAACGCTACGCACCACTAGTACATCAACTGACAGAACCCTTACATTCGATTCTGTCCCCGTGGCCGTTCATGAAATGAGGGATGAACATCGTCGAACCGCTACCACCGGCTCCTGGAAAGGTAAGGTTTCTTTTAATTTCGACTGTCTATTTTTCTAAATGGGTGGAAGCATGTCCTTATTAGAAGATCGGATAACTCCAAGTGGTCGACTTTCTATGGGAAAATATAATTTTCCGGTTCGTAATACCAAAAGAGATAGCATGCGACAATGGGCCACAGTTTATCGGAAAAATTACAAAATTCCTTGAAGATTTGAAGATAAAGAGGATCACCTCTTCACCTTATTATCTGAGCGCTAACGGTCAAGAGGAGTATCCAAATAAGGTGATTATTAAAAACCTCAAGAAAAGGTTGGAAGCGATAAAAGGAAATTGGCCCGAAGAATTACCCGGAGTTTTATGGGCCTATCGAACAACGGCTAAGCCGAGCACAGTAGAGACTCATTTTTCCCTTGTGTACGGCGCAGAAGCTCTAATCCCGGTGGAATTAGGGGAATCCACCTTGAGATATTTCCAGGCAGATGAACAATCGAACAACGAAGCAATGACAATCAACTTGGAGTTGCTCGAGGAACGCAGGGACTTGGCGCGTGTAAGAATGGAAACTCAAAAGCAAAGAATGGAGCGATATTATAATCGAAGGGAAAATTTTCGTTAATTCAAAGTAGGAGATTTGATTCTGAGGAGAGTAACTCAAAATACCTGGGAGCTCAACGTAGGGAAGTTGGGTCCGACGTGGATGTCACGACCCAAACTTATGGGCCGCGACGGGCACCGGGTACATTACTCAACCAAGTACCAACATAATGTATCTTTTCATATCATACTATTATAGGTAAATGAGATGGAAAAGCTGTCGTTAGATAACTAGAATAAAACATGAGGGAATACTCGACATAGGACGACCCAACATGTAATACAAACTTATACATATGACATATGGGCCTATAAGACCAAAATGATCACTCGTCTACTGAACATAGGCCCACAAGGCCATACAATATTTCACGTACATGACATATGTCTAAAAGCCTCTAAGAGTAAATAAATACAATAAAGGTCGGGACAGGGCCCCTCCATACTAATCAATACATGTCCAAATCATACTGACCAAATAAGCAACTCCGGAGCAAATGGAGAGCACCAACACCTTCCGCTGAGCTGATAGCCTACTTGGAGGACTCTCAACCTATATATCGAGATGCGGGCATGAAACGCAGTGTCCCCAGGCAAAAGAGACGTCAGTACAAGTAATGTACCGAGTATGTAAGGAATGAAAATCAGTAAATAAAAGACAGGAGAGAAACATGGAGTAAAAGACTCAACATGTAAGTCTGAATAGCTCTAAGAATCATTTCATATTTATAATTTCATGAATATGCGTACAAATGTCATACCATGCATAGATATATGCGTACATAACATCATCAAGCCTCTGAGGGCATCCGATTATATCATCTCGGCCACTATGGGCAAATCATCAACGTATACCAGCTGATTAGGTGGTGGTGTGTGTATAACGCCGTAACCTTTTCCCATATCCCATATACATATAATATACGCGTATATAACTCCATCTAGTCATGGGTCAATGTACATGTATAAATTCATGAAATGCATAAGAAGTGCGTTAATAAGATTTCAGTGTCATAAGATCAGTATGCCTTTCGGATAAACTTTATCAACTACGTATTTTTTTGAGACTGCTGAACAGAAGATATAATAATAAGACACATGGGGAATCAAGAACATAGGCACCCCTAGCACTTCTATGAATAGAGTCATTTATGAAGGTTGCGCATTTTCTCGTTTCGTTTGTATCATATGGATCATACCAAAAGGAAAGCAAGGATAGCCTTAACATACCCGAGCCGATTCTCTTGACAATCTCTCTAACACACGTCAATTGCGGCAAAACACGTAATGCTGGATCGAAATAGGAAAAAATATGTATGATATTCTTGAGAAAGATTGTACCGTGTTCTCTTAGAATTTCATCACACGTAGATATAGCGTTATGGAGTTTCCTATGAACTCTTTTTTTTTTAAAATTCCTCCAGCACTTAGCAAATCTTAGCATCATACTCTTAACAAGATAAGAAGACCTCTTAAAGTTATAGGTTGTGGGCCCCACTTTGTGGCTTAGTCTTGGACAAAGAGTTCTCTAATTAATCCACCTATCTCATAAACCAAAGAGTCGCCATTAGATTTTGAATCTCTTTTCACTTGCTGCCGCGTGGGAGCCTTTTTAGGCTCATCCATATCCATAATTTCTAATTACAATGTTAGTCTCCAACCAAAAATCCATAATTAACCAATTATCCACATAATTAATAATTATCTCAAATTACTTAAAATATTACTTACTTTTAACACACTTTATATACATTATTATCATGGTCATATGGTACCTTGTACGACATTAGTCCATAAATATCGGGTATTATAGCTCGGGCAGTATTTTATCCCAAATTGACAACCTTCAATGAAACTCATTTTCTTTGATTCGTTTATTCTCTAACCTTCACGGCACTTACTTATCGCCTGTTATAAATAGCATAAATTCTTATAACCTCAAAAATAATCTCATTCCTGAGTCTACATCGTTTAACTTATGAAGAAACTTTAACGTACGAAAACGTGAAATGTAACACATAATACTTATAACCTCAAAATAATCTTGTCCTTGAACTGAAGTCAATAATCTTACAGCATTTCCAACGTACACTACTATGGGGTGTAACATCGTCGTAATACTGTGAGGTGTAACAGCGGAAAGGTCCCAACCAGATTTGAGCTATCATTGGGAAAGGTTCGTACAAATTGGAGAACCAAAATAGAGATAGGTTGCTTAGAAACTGGAACGTGGCACACCTCAAAAGATATTATTGATGACGGATATTATCCGAGCGGAAAGTATGTGTTGCACTCTTTCTTCCTTCGTTTAGTTTTTGTCCCAATTGGGTTTTTCTGGCAAGGCTTTTAATGAGGCATCGATAGAAATCATACTATGAAGAAAACACCAATAAGACCTCTGATAAGAAAGGCAAACAAACAATCTTCCACTTGGGGACGGTTAGATAATCTTTGGCTCGATAGCAAATTCACACTGGGAAGTTAAGTTTTCTATTGGACAAAGGTTACCTGGCCGTTCACGAGAACAAACCACTAGAGGATTGTTAGATAATCCTTCGCTCGATAGAATGGATTCCTAAAGGGAAGTAAGGTCTGTTACCAAGTTAAGGATTGTCTAGCAATTCATTGGTGATATTTTTGAAGGCGTAAGACTTTCAGTGCTCCAATTCGCATTCTTCGCATTCGGCCACTGGGGGAATGATATGAGGATACGGCAACACTGACTATCACGTCAACCAGGGAATAAAAATTCAGAAACATAATGCATCATCGGGATCGGGGACTGCACAGTCAGCCCCGTAGAAACAAGTTGTACAAGATAGCCACAAGTAATGGCAATTTCTTTTCAGCATAGCAAAATGCTTATGTACTTTTGAAAATAGAAGGAATTGAATGAAATGAAATCCTTTTGATTTTATCTTGTTTCTTGTCCGAACGATAAATTAACTTTGTCATTTGAAAGTTAAACAAGTACTTCAAATGTTTGTGCCGTAATGAACAAGAGATGTCCTCTTCAAGAGTACCGTAAACATATGAGGGCCCTCTCTTATGAAATCCCTCATGTTAAAAGGTTGGTTTCGCAAGAATTTTTGCCCAGACTCAAAATTCCTTCGAGGAAAATGCACCTGAAGACATATAAGAAAGGATGCAAAAGGGATAATGCTCAGAACCAAAGTACTTCAAGGAGAGTGCATCCGAAACTACACATAGCAAAGCGCAAAATGAAAACGTGAGCAAAACTCTTAAGCAAATACAAAGGTTAAAAACTTGCATGGATATTTAAACGAAAGTTAGACGAAAGTAAAACTCAAACAGTACTTGAGCACAAAAATGTTTTTATTTACAAGAACGTGCCAAAAAGTATAGAATGGGAAAAAGAAAAAGAAAAGGCTAAACTGCAGTATCTCCGGAACCAGGAGGAAGAGAAGTGTCTGCATCCCCAAGAGAAGTAGGTGGGCTCACCAATGGCTCGACATTTTCCCCGGTTTTGGTCTTCAGCATCATCACCCTCCAATACCTCTTCAGTTCCCGAAAACCCGGAACCGGTACAAGAAGAATCAGAAGCATCAGACTGCGTCGGGCGTCCAGTTTTAGCAGCCAACTCAAGCTCTTGGGCCCTAGCAATTTCAGCACCAAGGTCAAGGATTCCTGCTTTGGCCTCTTCCAAGGTTTTTCTCCTCATGCTATATATGGCGTAAGTGTTTTCAACAATGAGGGAAGCCGCTCGGCGCTTGAGTTTTTCTTTGAGTTGGGTTACTTCATCAGAGAGCCTTTTCAGGGCAGACCTAACAGATTGGAGGCTAACATCAAGGTCACAGACAGTTGATATAAAGAGCCTATTATGCTTGATTTCTATACTTCTCTTCCAAATGGGCACACTTCGCCTCCATAGCAGTAAGATCTTCTATTTTGGAGTTCAAGGCTGCTTCTAATTCAGTCATTTTTTCGGCAGTAGCAACCTCGCACTCAGTTGCAGTAAGAATGGCGTCCTGGACTTAGCCCATTTGGCCATGGCTTCATCAAATCTAACCCTTGGCGGGCCAATCTCTTGCCTAAGGGTTACCACCTCTTGCTCGCTTTTCTGCAAATGCGCCTCCAAAACAACGGCCTCAGTGGCTTTGGTTTCCAGTTCCGAGAGGCAGAGAACAGATTGGTCTCGTTCCGCCAAAAGCTGATTTTGTTCAAAAGTAAGTTCCTCTTTCTCACAAATCAACATCTGTAGTGCCCTCGAAAGGAAGAAAGTTGGCATGCAAAACAAGAGAAGTAAAACTTAGTATACATTCATGCAAAAGTCAAAGAAATAAAGGAATGCACCGATGCGGCACTGTGCATAGCATTATTCAACAAATACTCTCTAGAGTGTGCTTGGATCTTGCCCTAGTCTTTCTCTGAAGCCAATGGCTTCAGATAAATAGCAAGCTCCACCGCCTGGAAAGCAGGTTGCACCCGGTAGAGACTTAAAGGGCAACACTCCTTCTCTATGGATCTTCAGAATGGGAAGCATAATTTTGCCCCAAATTCCCATATTCTGGGGACTAGGTAGGAGGAGTACCCTCTACGTGGCCGGATGCGGCCAGCGGAGGTGATGTAGCAGTTGATGGTGGAGGAATGGATAGAGAGGGAAATGATGTAACAGTTGTTGGTGTTGGTGAAGGTGGAGATGAAGCTGATGGAGTTGAAGGATGAGAAGAAGCAACATCATGCCGCGCCCTCCTTCTTCCCCAAGCGCTCCTTGCGGGGCCGCTTGAAAGGGTTTATGACATTGGTTGAGACAACTCGTTCTTTTTGGGAAAGAGGTTTGCATATTTTGAAGAGTCGCCACCTAACTATTTTAACGTTGTGTTAGGGCACCTAAGGGGTTCAACTACAACTACGTTGCTAACCATAGATTGGGTAAGGTCTTGAAATTATCCTAACGGGAAGGTGTTAGGCACCCCTCAGGATCCACAAGTGTGGTTCCCGGCCAAATGGTTTCCGTGAATTTGTACAATTTGCAAATAACAAGTAAGGNCTTGAAATTATCCTAAGGGGAAGGTGTTAGGCACCCCTCAGGATCCACAAGTGTGGTTCCCGGCCAAATGGTTTCCGTGAATTTGTACAATTTGCAAATAACAAGTAAGGGCTCAAATAAGAGGGGTTTTAAGTCTTAAGCATACGGATGTTTGAAAACAGTAAAGAAGATTAGCTTTTGAAAAGATTACAATCTAAGCATATAAAAGGTATCCTAGGTTTGTAATAATATGGATCACATCAATGCAATACCCGGTAATCACTCCTCGAAGATGGGCTACACGTGGTATTAGCGCACCGGTCATCATATCCATATTCTACCCTTTCCCACCCCGTGAAAGCAACTAAATCGAGTGTTTCTCTCGACCTCTAATGCATGTTGTTACCCGTCCCTTCCTATCAGTCCCGGAGGAAATTAGGACTCCTATCCTTAAAGGAGGTGCTAGGCAGAACCTCAGGTTTTAAAGTTGAAAATGCTAAGGCGACATATAATAAACAAGTAGGACTGCAGATAAAGGGAAAGCATGGAAGGCAGGTAAAGGCTCAAGTATTCCTCCACACACAATACACATAAACAACATGTCTCATACACAACTAAGGTCCATATTAATTCAGAATCCTAAAGCATGCTATCTAGGTGATAAAACAAAGACATATTTATTGCATAATTCAGAGAGGAAGTCTTAATCAGGCTTGCCTATTGGTTTCAAGAATGTTGACAGTTGAACACTAATCACAAAGGATAGTTCTGGTTTTATTCCTTTATGGCTGATTACCTAAGACTTGCCTAGGCGTGGGACAGTGTATACTAATTATCTGAATTGTTAGAGGGGTTGTTGCAAAGTATTACCTACACATGCTATTCTATGTTGTTCAAAACACAGAATTGTTGCCACTTGTTTTTTAGAGAAACTGAGTGAAGTGTTTTATACCTTTTACATAAACCAGTAGTTAGACTAGGTGTTTTTACGCGAGTACGAATGAAATCCTACAACATGGTATCTAATGCACAGAGATGCAGAATCAGAAACCTAAACATGATCTCTTAATGCACAAATTTTGCATTATTTAAACATGGTTCAGAAGATGTAAACATGACAGGTTTATTAGTGTTGTTTATCCTAAATAGGATCTATAAGTGTACATGGTAGCGTAGAGGTTATTAGCACATTTTAGCACAGGACTTTCGAAATGAGATTCCAATAAATGCTGAAAACAGTAAGTGTAAGACCTAGGGAACATGGTCTCTAATGCATGATCTTTCACATATTGCGCAAATAAGGAATAAAACCTAATAGCATGGCTTCTACCCTATAATAGCTATAGCATGCATATTTACCCCTCCCTTTTCACTATCCATCCCCAAAGAGTTGTTTACAACAATTATTACAGGCATTTGCACGAATTACATAATTGAATAATGAAAAGAATAAGTTATACTATAGGGAGCCTACTGATAGTCCCAGAATCTCCAGAATGCCTCATTACCATTCTATTCACAACATTTCACATGATCCAGGTGTGTCAGAGTTCCCTAAGGATCTCAAGGGATCCTGGGCAGTGCTCACACCCAGATTTCATAGCCAAGATAGAGTAAGTGCATTTTGGAATGGCCAGGCTTTGTGTGTCAAAGTTCAGAGGGAGCTCAAGGGTCCCAAGGCAGTGCTCACACAGAGGGGGCAGAACTTAAGGGTTCTAAGAGCAGAGTGAGAGTGCTCATAGTTTTGAAAAGGTTAAGTAAGAAAACAGTTTTGGAAGAAAGACTTAATAGAAATATAACAAAAGTTTAACTGGTGAAAATAATCTGAAAGAACATGAACACCAATCTCAGAACCAAGGCAGAGTTAGCATCACACAAAGGACCCAGAATGATCCAACAACCACAACAGGGGAAAGGGGGTTTGAGGGACACATAGGTGCAGAGTATTGAACATGTAACAGGTAGGAGCATGCATAAACAATCAGAGATCCTAAGGGTTCAGAGGATCAGTAGAGCATAGGATGAAACTAACATGGCAGTACCAACCAGTTTAAGACCGGAGAAGATGCTCTAATCTAATTTATCAAACATAAACATGGAGATTAACATAAAGACATATTTGGAGTACACAAATACATGCTAGATGGAATCCAAGATCCTAGTTACATGTTGAACAACAGAATAGTAAGTAAAAGCAAATTAGAAACAAAATGAACTGCATCAGTAATAGAAACATGTTGGTTTGAGAGCTGAAATATGAATTAGAACGTACCAGTGAAGTGAAAAAAATAGTAACACAAAGCAGAAGATAGGAGATGCACAGTAGTTAGAATTGGCTTGCAGCCGACTAATTTAGAGTAGTAGCAAATAGAAGAGAGAATAGAGAGAGTAGCAAGTTTTAGTTGTGTGAGAGAGAGAGAATTGAACAGTGTTGTTCTTCCCTTATGCTAAGAAGAGAGTATAGGAATTTATAGTTTAAAACAGGCAGAAAAACTAAGGTAAGAAGTATTAAAATGCCAATCAGAATCAATTAATGCCCGGACTCCCTTTAATTAGGGAGTCCCAATTCAACGGACACAAACTGTGCTAAATAAGGAAAGGAATCAATCAGAAACTGATTTTTACCGTAATAGGGGTAGTAAAAGTATATAGCATGCAATTAGGACAAAATACATAATACACAATTAAGGAAAATGTATATTAAACAGTTGACAGCATAGTTATGCATATAGAAATAGGCAGAGTACAGTTTAATTCTGGACATTAGTCAAGAGAATTTCGAATGAGATTCAAAAGCATAGAACCAGTACCAATTAACGAGAGTATCACACAAGTAAGAAAATAGTTCGAAAATTAGCAAAGCACTATCATTCAAAGGGAAATATCCTAGTTTTGAGGGAAATCAAGATCAGTAAAGGACATAGAGTAAAAAATTAATAAAGTTTTAATCAATAATATTGGAATAACATATGTTAAGCAAGAATCAGAAAACCCTAGGTAAAGTAAGAATCACACAAAGTCGGGGATTCAAACTAGAGCATAGTATATATCAAAGCGGGATAAACATAGCATATACAAGAATCTGAAACCCTAACAAGGCAGATAGGGTAAAAATAAAATCACAAGAAGCACATATCGTTTCATAAGAAACAAGCACACATAAAGATTTAACGAACACTTTATCAGAGACGGCCTAAAATTAGGGCTTTTATCATAATAAGTCAGATAGCAAGAAAAACATAAGAGAATCGTTCAAACATAGTAGAAAGTACTTAAAATCAGGAGAAGAATCATTTTTGAAAAGGGGTTAAGAAACCCTAGTTTTGAAAGTGAAGAAATTGTTAAGAACAGAGAGATTTCTTTGAAGAAAACATATAAAACCCCATAATATTCATAGATCTATTATAGATCTAAAGAATCGGAAGGTTCAGAGTCTAGGGTTTCCAAAAAGAACCTGGAAAAGAGGAAGAAAACTCAGAGATATTACCGGCCTTTGGCCGGAAAAGGGTAGATCTTACTCGACCAGCCATAGATGACCGGAAAAATGGCATGAGACCGGAGAGATGAGTGGAACTGCCTCTGGTTCACCTGAGAGCCTCAAACGGTGACACAAGTGCAAAGGATGGAGCCATAGGGCTGGCAGGAGGTGAGACCTCCATGGTTTCCGGCGAGGAAGTGGCTGGAGAAGGGAGGACAAGGGCCCAGTAGACGAAGAGCTTAGAGAGAAGGGAGAGAACTCAGAGAGACGGCTGAGAAAATGAGAGGGGGGAAATGAGACGTGGGAGGGTGGTCTTTAGGTCTTAATTTGGTAAGGTCGAATCTGGACCTTTGATTTGAATTAATCAACTGTTCATATTAATAGGTGCTTGGGCCAGGTAGAATTATGGGTCTGGGCTGGGGTATTTGGGCCAATTTAATCGTGTGGGTTTGGGTTTAATTAGGGGCTAGAATTTAAATAAAAAACGGCTAGCTGTTAAATACTCAATTAAAATATTAAAATGCTCAATTAAAATTAATTAAATGTAACTAATAACTGAAAAAATGAAATTGATGATTAAGAACTTAAATAAAAAATGATTAATTAGGATTTAAAAATATAAATGACCAATTATTGGATAGTAATAGCATAAAACATATGATTAGGCTATAATTGCAAAAATATTGCAATTATAGCCAAAAAGTGCCAATTTGACCAGTTGTGAAATAATTTGATCTTAACAAGACCAAAAACAATGTATTAGGTCAAGAAATGTCTTTGAAATCATTTGTAATACAATTGATAATTAATTATCAGAGATAAAAATATTGGATAAATTAGAAATAAATTAATAAAAATATGAGAAAATTATGGGAAAATGCCAATTATTATGGAACTTGATTTTGAAGGTATATATGCAAATTTTAAAATAAGTTTGAGGAAAAATTGGGTATCAACAGCTGCCACTCTTTACCCGGGAAGGATGGAAGAGTTGTCGGGTAAAGATATGATGGCCAATTTTAACCGAGTGGAAATAGCTTGAAAGGTTCAGTTCGCACCCTGGTTTCCGAGTTGCCTACATATCCCTGGTTTTACAGGAATCAGGCCATATGTATTTCAGGGGCCACCGGTGAAGTATACCGATGAAGTTTTATAAGGACGGACGCAAAGTGCAAGGTTGGGTGAACAAGCAGCTTACGGGGTAGTTAGGAGACCTGGGGTGGGACTGCGCCTGCCATGATGGTTGTTGCTTGCCGGGTTACCTGCAAATGAGTAATACAAGCATATCGTGCGTAATTTAAACATGATAGACTATGAATGCTGTCTTCAGACGGTTAAGGATGACGTCTTTAGACCATGATGTCATGGGCCATGAATTGCTTGATGCGGGATTCGCAGGCCGTGAAATGACATTCTTGGGCCATGAAGACGGTGCCTCCGAACCATGATGCCTTTGAATAATGATATGCAAACTGATAAAAGAGATCCTCAGACCATGACATGGTGTTCTCGGGCCATGAAGATGGTGCCTCCAAACGATGACACCTTGGATAAGTTGGCGATATTTCAGCCCCTGAAGATGCAATAGTATGATGCTTGACAAGACAGAGCTTAGTCTTGCGAATTAAAAGGGTAGAGCGTAGCCCAAAAGGAGAGCGCAGTAAATAATGCTAGAGGCATTGGTTGCTTTAGAGAAGTAAATGGGAGGCATCGTTTAGCCTCGGAAGGCAGAAGGGTAGCCTTATGCAAGATGTGAATGCAGATGGAGGTAGCGTTTAACCTCGGAAGGCACAATGGTAGCCTTATGAAATATGCGAATGCAGATGGAGGTAGCATTGATCACTCTCAACTATGTCTAATAAAAGACTAAGCGGGCGTTGCAAATATATTCCGAGGTATTAAGCCCAGAATCGATCCCACGGGGAATTAACGTATCAAGCAAGCCGTCAGAATACCCAACTTTTACTTAATCAATTTTCTCAAGACTTTTAAATATCAATTGGTAATGTTTTACTATTTCTACTGACAAAATTAATAAACTAAAGATTAACTAACAATATGATGTAAACAATTATAATAAAGGTCTAAGGTTATGGTTTCCCCATCGGTGAACTTCCTTCTCGGATACTTCTTATAGTTTGATTAGTTGACTCTATCAATCATGAACACTCTATCTACCATAAATCTCTCTGTCAAGTAATTATGATAATTTACTAAACGCACTCTCTAAAGTTACGCTAGCTAGATTGCATTACAGTTCACTTTAGATTGCACCCGAGGTACCGTTATCTCTAATCCAACCTCTAAACCCTCGGTTATGACTTTCGTCTATACTCTAGGAGTGGTGTTGTTCAAATAACTACCTAAATATTCACTCTCTCTCAAGTAGATACATAATAAATAGGAACAGCTAATTGAGGGCCCTTCAATCAACTACAATAAGAACGTAGTTGAACAAATAGAGTGTAATCAACCAATCAAAGCTATATTAATATCACAATAAGTTCATCCCCCAACGGGTTCCACCAAAACCCTAGATTAAGGAAATTAGCTAATCATGCTCATAATAATCAACTCTAAAATAACTTGCATAAGTAAACTATAAAGTAATGAATAAAAGCTGTAAAAATTAATGTTTTGCTTCTCTGAATCGTATTCCACAGGCGTCTCTTGTCTCTAATGGCATCTCCCCCTCAAAGTTGTGTTTTTGGGTCTATTTATATGTTTGGGAAAAACCCTAAACGTGTAGGAGACTTCTATTCAAACCGGGAAACACTTAAAATCTTCAAAACTCAGATTGGACCAGACCAGGGACCTGGCGTTATGGCCCAAATGCCTGGATAAAGCCAGGCCAGGCCTGGCCTTAAGGCTCAAACGCCTGGATAACGCCAGGCCAGGCCTGGCCTTCAGGCTCAAAAGCTTGGATAAAGCCAGGCCAGGCCTGGCCATAAGGCTCAAACGCCTGGATAACGCCAGGTCAGGCCTGGCCTTAAGGCTCAAACGCCTGGATAAAGCCAGGTCAGGCCTGGCCTTAAGGCTCAAACGCCCGGCTATAGCCCGGTGTACTCTTCNAAAATGTAGGGCATATAACATGTTAAACCATGAATTCTAGCCACACATCAATACCCCACACTTAAACATTTGCTCATCCTCGAGCAATCAAACTACACTCATGTATACAACTTATTAAGCAAATCCCTTAACATGTTATACAAAGAATTTTTAAAACAGTTTAAGCACAAAGGTGTGAAATCCTCGCCTCAAAAGTCGACTCTCGTATACCATGCTTTATTTACAATCCACTCACTACTCTAACCTAGAGGTCGACAACATTACCTTTCCTTCATGAATCATGTACCCTCACCAAATCAAAGAGCTAATTCCACACACAAAGAAATTTAAGAACACTTAGGAACTTAAGATAGAAAGAATTCACTCACTCTCAGAAATAATATTCATATGCCACAAAAGATGCACCATAGGCTTGCCCGTAATGTACTACTCTACCAATCGAGATGTAGGCTGCGGGACTGGTAGGATACATTTAGATATAAGAGTGACTACACCTCCCTAAGCACTTTAATACATATACTTTCGCATTCAACCTCAAACTTATATTAAGCCAAACTCCACCTTCACCTCAACATTATTACCCCATATTTCTTTAAGCACAATTACATTAAGAGTCACCACATCTATTTTTCTTTCACAACAATACAACTATTTATTTTCTATATTTTTTTTCAAGTGACTCTTACTTTTCAAAACAGTGCACCTTTCTCCTTATTTCAATTATTCCCCTCAAAAACCAACCTACCACCGCACACTTTAATTTTTCCATATTTTATCACATTTCCAGTGCTTACGAGAGGTGACAAGGTTCAAATATATGATCGATTCAAACAAAGGGGTATGGCTTGTAATGTGGTTGCCAAAGAAACAGGATTATAGGCTCAACGGGGTTACTATGATACATAACAATTAGGTGGGTATAATNGCATACAAATCTCACACACACATGGCACATATATCACTCAGGATTGGATCTATCACGACACTCCAGTCAAAGCAGTTAAGCAAATCTTAAGAATCCCTGATTTAAGGTATTTATCCTGGAGTCAAAAAAATTGAGCCTAAGCGTCACTACCACAGTACTGACTATTGTCAAGGCATCACAACGTTCCGAGATATTGCTACGATTAATCCCTCAACCATGTGGTTACTACTCCTAAAAATTTAAAACTACCTACACCCGATTCAATTAAAAACCCTTGGAAAAGAACCTCGGTCCAAAGAAAAACCAAGGGGGAATTACTACACTACCTAAACCAAAAATCTTTTTGGTATTTTCTTTAGACTTACTCCCCTCAAGAAAATTGTCTAATAAAACATCGTCGGGAAAAACTTAATTTTTTTATGTATTTATTTATTTATTTGTAAAAAGATAAATTATTCCATTAATCTAACATAAATAGAATAGCATAGAAAGTCACCAGACAATANAAATAGCATAGAAAGTCACCAGACAATCTCCTCACCCCACACTTAAAATTGTGCATTGTCCCCAATGCGCACCCATACATACAAGAGGGTAAAAAAAACTCTCTGGTAGGCCAAAGGCCGAAGCACTAGCATCTCATGGGGTACTCAGACTTCTCTCAGGCCTGGTCCTTCGTGCAGGTACCTCTCATTTAGTTTCAATCATCTGGTTCGTTGTTGCATCCTTCCAGTGACTTTGCATTTCATGCTCCTAAAAAAATTCAAAAAACAAATTGACACTACAAAAATAATACAATTAGAAAAAAAAATAAAAAAAAATAAAGCAGTAAAGCTGGGTTGCCTCCCAACAAGCGCTTGATTTAACATCGCGGCATGACATGAATCACTTTCTGCCTCCACTTTGAACTTATGAATTGAGTCCCCAATTTGGCATCAAGTTTTTGGTTATGCTCTTTGGCCCAAGCAACCATTTTACTATTTTACACTTCTTGGCATTTAGATGAGGTATGTAGTCCTGTCTTTCTGGCAAGAAGAATTCCAGGGTATATGCACCTTGTTCCTCATTCCTTGACTCCTCAATTGGTTCGGATGACTCTATTTCCATATCATCATCCAAACATAATGTGGAAAAATGCTTGGAGTGTGGACCAATGCGCTCAAACACATGAACTTCAGGACTTTCAACATCCTCAACATCAATCACACTAGAGTCTACTAAATTTGTNTCAACGTCCCTGGTTGACTCTAGTATTACTTCTTCAACATCGGCATCCTCAAATTCTAGTTGGTTAGAGTGTTGGGTTTCTACTTTGGACCCCTCCATTGGCACCTCAATTTCCATATCTAATGTACACTGCTCCTGGCTACTATCAATAATATTGACACATTGAGCATTAAAAGCTTTAACTAGTTGACTCGTTTGAGCCTCCAAGTTGCGAATAGTTTCATCTTGCCTTTGTACCCACAGTTGTATCTCCTCATGTTGTTCCAAAATTCACTTCATCATATCCTCGATCCTTTTCAGGTCATGNCACATAACTCGCACTCGGGAATATTTTGATAATTTTGCCCTGGGTGGCTTCCTCCATAATATGCATAACGAGGATCAAAAGTAGAATTACCAACATTCAAACTCTCATAATTCTACGACGCCATGTTTTTCAAATTAACAAATAAAACTAAAATAAAGAAAATAAAAATCACATTCTAAAAAAAATCAAACTTGAAACCTAGCAATATGTACACCTACAGCTACACTTGATAATATCGTTAACTCCCCGGCAACGGCGCCAAAATTTGATCACGCTCAACTATGTCTAATAAAAGACTAAGCGGGCGTTGCAAATATAATCTGGGTTATTAAGCCTAGAGTCGATCCCACAAGGAATTAACGTATCAAGCAAGCCGTCAGAATACCCAACTTTTACTTAATCAATTTTCTCAAGACTTTTGAATATCAATTGGTAATGTTTTACTATTTCTACTGACAAAAGTAATAAACTAACGATTAACTAACATTATGATGTAAATAATTATAATAAAGGTCTAACGTTATGGTTTCCCCATCGGTGAACTTCCTTCTCGGATACTTCTTATAGTTTGATTAGTTGACTCTATCAATCATGAACACTCTATCTACCATAAATCTCTCTCAAGTAATTATGATAATTTACTAGACGCACTCTCTCAAGTTACGCTAGCTAGATTGCATTACAGTTCACTTTAGATTGCACCCGAGGTATCGTTATCTCTAATCCAACCTCTAAACCCTCGGTTATGACTTTCGTCTATACTCTGGGAGTGGTTTTATTCAAACAACTACCTAAATATGCACTCCTTCTCAAGTAGATACATAATAAATAGGAACAGCTAATTGAGGGCCCTTCAATCAACTATAATAAGAACGTAGTTGCACAAATAGAGTGTAATCAAACAATCAAAGCTATATTAATATCACAATAAGTTCATCCCCCAACGGGTTCCACCAAAACCCTAGATTAAGGAAATTAGCTAATCATGCTCATAATAATCAACTCTAAAATAACTTGCATAATTAAACTACAAAGTAATGATTAAAAGCTGTAAAAATTAATGTTTTGCTTCTCTGAATCGTATTCCACAGGCGTCTCTTGTCTCTAATGGCATCTCCCCCCAAAGTTGTGTTTTTGGGTCTATTTATATGTTTGGGACAAACCCTAAACGTGTAGGAGACTTCTATTCAAACCGGGAAACACTTAAAATCTTTAAAACTCAGATTGGACCAGACCAGGGACCTGGCTTTATGGCCCAAATGCCTGGATAAAGCCAGGCCAGGCCTGGCCTTAAGGTTCAAACGCTGGATAATGCCAGGCCAGGCCTGGCCTTAAGGCTCAAACGCTTGGATAAAGCCAGGGCAGGCCTGGCCTTAAGGCTCAAACACCCGGTTATAGCCCGGTGTACTCTTCTTCTCCTCTTGAGCGTATTTTCGATGTTTATGCATCAATTTAGCTCAGCTTCCATCTCCATTTCACCTACACATGAAATAGACTCCATTATGCACATACAAAGTGTATTTTTATCATTAACGCACATATAATGAAAGTCATATAACGTGTCAAACCATGAATTCTAGCCACACATCAAGAATTTAACCTCGGAAGGCAGAAAGTAGCCTTATGCAATATGCGAATGCAGATGGAGATAGTGTTTAGTCTCAGAAGGCAGAATGGTAGCCTTATGCAATATGCAAATACAGATGGAGACAGTGTTTAGTCTCGGAAGGCAGAAAGGTAGCCTTATGCAATATGCGAATGCAGATGGAGACAGCATTTAGTCTCGAAAGGCAGAATGGTAGCCTTATGCAATATGCGATTGCATATGGAGACAGTGTTTAGTCTCGGAAGGCAGAATGCTATCCTTATGCAAGATGCGAATGAACATGGAAGTAGCATTTAACCTCGGAAGGAAGAAAGGTAGCCTTATGCAAGATGTGAATGCAAATGGAGGTAGCGTTTAACCTCGGAAGGCAGAAAGGTTGCCTTATGCAAGATGCGAATGCAGATGGAGGTAGCATTTAACCTCGAAAGGCAGAAAGGTATCCTTATACAAGATGCGAATGCAGATGGAGGTAGTGTTTAACCTCGGAAGGCATAAAGGTAGCCTTATGCAAGATGCGAATGCAGATGGAGGTAGCGTTTAACCTCGGAAGGCAAAAAGGTAGCCTTATGCAAGATTTAAGGAAGGACAACAGAAATTCTTAGCTGGTGTTAAATTGCGGTAGAGCATTGTGATAATGAAGCATCATTTGTGCTGATAATAAATGTTGGCATGACGAGTTTGAGGAACGATGTCTGTCCTTTGAGCGGATAATATGTTTTGGGGCTTTTGCCATTTTGTGCCTGCATCCAAAGAAAGATCGTGAGTTTTGTAAAGGGGAAAGGCTAGTTCGCATTCCTGCTAGCTCTTCTTGGCTCGTTTGCTTGATCATGATGATACTGTCTGTATCATTGGGGTAGCGTTCGCTAAACAAGATGCTTCAAAAAAAAAAAATATGCATGATTTTGTAAGATATAATATATAATCTAAAATAGTTTCAGATGAACCGACGACATGACATGGCTTGAGACATTGCAGCCTCTCCTACTGCGGAATTTTGAGGGTCCTCCTCAAAATTCTGCCCTAGTTTGCTGGGTGGACGCCTTTGACTACTGCTCGCGTGGTGATTGGCTGAACTTGCTTCAGAATTTTGAGAGTCCTCTTCAAAATTCTGCTCATTTTCCAATTGCGGGAAAATATAGATTTTTATTGAATTGTGACCGAATCCATAGGGCTGCCTACGTATCCCCTCTTAAACGGGAATCAGGTCAGGCATAGTTCAATTTACATCACTGAGAAAACATAAAGATTACACATAGTAGCGCTTGACTGCATCTGAATTGATCGGTTTTGGCCAAACTTCTCCGTCCATTTCTGCAAGTATGAGTGCTCCTCGTGTCAGCACTCTATTAACCATGTACAGTCCTTGCCAGTTGGGAGAGAACTTCCCCTTGGCTTCATCTTGATGCGGAAAGATTTTCTTTAACACCAGCTGCCCTGGTGTGAATCGTCTCGGCTTGACTTTCTTGTTGAAGGCCCTGGCCATTCTGTTCTGATATAGTTGACCATGACATACTGCATTCATTCTCTTCCCGTCTATGAGAGCTAGTTGCTCATAAAGGCTCCTTACCCACTATGCATCGCTGAGCTCAGCTTCCTGTATAATTTTTAGAGATGGAATCTCCACTTCGGCAGGAATAACAGCCTATGTACCATAAACTATCATATAGGGAGTTTCCCATGTTGATGTGCGGACAGTGGTGCGGTATCCCAATAAGGCGAATGATACATGCCACTGCTTATACCTTTCTATCATCTTCCTTAGTATCTTCTTGATGTTTTTGTTAGCGGCCTCTATGGCTCCATTCATCTGAGGTCTGTATGCTGTGGAATTTTTGTGTTTGATCTTGAGAGTTTCACACATAGCTTTCATCAAGTCAGTGTTGAGATTAGAACCATTATCGGTGATGATCGACTCTGGAACTCCAAACCGATAAGCAATGTGGTCGCGGACAAAGTCAGCCACGACTTTCTTAGTAACTGCTTTGTAGGAGGCTGCTTCGACCCATTTAGTGAAGTAGTCAATGGATACCAGAATGAACCTGTGGCCATTGGAGTGGCATACTCGATTTTTCCAATAACGTCCATACCCCAGGCGGCGAACGGCCACGGTGAGCTTGTTGCATTGAGCTCACTCGGAGGCACCTTTATCATATCTCCATGTATCTGGCAGCGGTGGCATTTCCGAACGTACTGCATGCAGTCCGTTTCCATAGTCATCCAAAAGTAACCAGCTCGGAGTATCTTCTTTGCTAGAACAAAATCATTCATATGTGGGCCACAGGTCCCAGCATGAATTTCTTCTAGCAATTTTGATGCTTCTTTTGCGTCAACACACCTTAATAACCCCAAATAGGGAGTCCTCCTATACAGGATTCCTCCGCTGTGGAAGAAATTTTTGGACAATCTCTGAAGTGTGCATTTCTGAGTGGAATTTGCAAGCTCGGGGTATTCTTCTTTTGCCAAGTACTCCTTGATGTTTTCTGAATCTCCCAGGTTGATAACTGATGAGTGGCTAGAATTCGTGATTTTAAGAATAATATCCCTTGCATTTTATGTGCTTTAATGATAAAATACACGTCGTTTGTGCCTAATAGGGTTTATTTTATGTGTAGGTGAATTGGAAATGGAAACGGGGCTAAACGGATGCAAATACGTCGAAGAATACGCGAGAGGGGACACCCGGACGATAGCCGGGCA